>JH431845.1:360341-370438 GCA_000239455.1 Strigamia maritima | reverse complement strand
TAGATACGCCACTGCAAAAGGATAAACAAATCTGGCTTGACTCGCTACACAACTGAGGTAAACTACTTGAGTATAATCATTGTACATGTATGTTTCTTTTTTCTCAAAAATCCGGCAGTAGACAATAAGGCGGCGTCACGATTGTTTGAAGTCATGGAAAAAGACAAATTTGATCAGGAAATCCCAGTCGAATGGGAGGGTAAATAAAATAATTTTTGATTAAAAATTGTAAAAATTACTTGAAAATTGATGTTTGTTTCAGCTTGGTTGCGTGAAAGGCGGAAAGTACCACCTACAGAAGATGTTTGTATCGATAGTGTTGATTAATATTGAATTTTTTTAATTTTTTTTAAAATTTGTTTTTAAGAAATTAGAAAGAATAATGCAATTCAGCAAAATGCAATTCGTAAAGCAAAGGAACTAGAAGAACTAGAGGAACAAGATGCAGCTGTAATTGAATTTTAATGATTTTTTTTATGGATATCCAATGGTTTTTATTGTTAATTTGTTAATTTTTCTATGTAGAAACGACCCATGAATATCGAGCCGAAGCGAGAACCGGAGAAAAGTGAGAAAATAAATTCAAAAATGAATTTTTACTGATTGATATCATTTCCTTTTGTGTTTAGAAAGTTTTCCCGAATATAAAGATTACGAAGAAAGATAAATTGTAATTAGATGGAAGAAATATCGACTTTTTAAATTATTATTTGGTTCAACTACAATTGAAATGTGTACAAAAGTTGTAAAAATTAGAAAATAAATTTCTTTTTCCAATTGTATTTAGATTTATATTAATAATAAAAATTATTAATTATTAATTATTTAATTTTAATTAAAAGATATAATAATTAAAAATTATTTAATACCACAATCACGTATAAATAGATTATCAAAAATTAAATGAAATTACATTTTTCGCACGACAAATAATAAATTCTACTTAACTTGTTGACCTATTAATCAGAATACATATAATTACACATTCTCGTTGATTAATCGGATTTGGCTTTTCGAATTTTCGCGATATTCGACTCCTTTTTCTCTTTTTTATTTTTATCCTTTTCTTGCTGCTCGATGTGTTTCGCCAATTTCCACGACAACACGGCGCTGATTAGGAAAAATGGAGACAGCACCACATCACGAGGTTGTCCACCCACTCGTAAATAAATGGCTAGGCTTTGTTAAGTTGTTGAAAAAAATATTAAAAGTTTGTGATCCTGCTTTGCTGCCTCAACCCATAACAGGGCTTGATAAACGAGTGGAAAAAGCGACGGTGGCGCTCTCGTGCGGAATTCCATGTGCAACTAAGAGTGTCGCTACTTCTCTTTTACATGCTATGTATAGATATAGATTTGTTGTTGTAGTTTTTCTCGTTAGATTCTCTTCCTGAATATCACTCGCGCTAGTAATTGTCGAAACAGCTTAAACCATTCATTTTTTTACTCATTGGTAAAACCACTCGTGCATCTAAAAATTGCGACCAGAATAAACCATGTCCTGCGGGCACTCGTGATTTATTCAGGACGCAATTTTTGATGCACTCGTGATTTCTATGAGTAAAAAAATTCATTGTTACAAGCTTATTTCGACAATCACACTTGCGCTTGTGGTATTACAACTGAGAAAATTGTGCGATTTTTGATTTTTCGCCGCGGTTGGGAATCTAGCCTAGAGATGCATTTTCTTTTGCGAGAGAATTTCTCGCGCCATAATATAAATCGCACGGCAGTGCGAAAAAGCTCCATTACAACACCACTCTAAAATCACGCTCTCGCTCGACATTTTGTAGAAATCAGTTGCCATCTCATGAAACATTCAGTAAGTTGAATGTTTAACATCAAATAATAATAAAAATTACCTTGACCTAGGTAACTTAACTTAACAACCTATACGACAAATTCAACCATTTATCCATTTATCCAGATGTGATAATGGTTTTTTAAACTTTCAGAAAATAGGACACATGACACACTCTTTTCAATACTGGCAAAGAGAAAATATTATTGTTTTCATGGAGAACTAACCAAGCACAATGTCTATACTATTGTTACAGGAGGAGTTCTTTCTAAGTGTAATTGTGCGGCGGCAACTGTCTACTTTCACACACTTATGGATCAATAAGATATGAATTATGAACTATGGAAGTACAGAAATTATGGCATATTATCGAATTCCACTGCCATTTTATGATCCTTTGTCTGATCCCTTGTGTAATTATTTATTATGTTCTATGTCAGCACATTTCTCATCTTTGGGTGTTGTCCAACAGCAGATATTTGGAGCAAGAGGAAGATTAATTTAATCAAATCTCCAACCATTGCTGATTATATGATCGATTTTTCCCCAATGTTGTGAGAAAATCAGAAATTTTTTTCAGGTATAACATGTACGGTTAACTTATAAAAGTATGATATTAAAGCACATTTTTACTGTTTGCATTATTCCAAGGTTAGGACGTTTCATCACAATAAACCACACCTATGTATGCTGTGAAAATGTAGGTATTTTTTGAGTTGTAGACGGCAGTAAACGTTTAAAATAAGCATAGGTTTACAGAAGAAAATAAGAATTTATATATTTTTTTACTATTTCTTTGGTGGTTTGATACTTAAAAAGTTACTATATGCGGAAATGAATAAATCTTAAAACTAACAGGGTTGTTCATTTTAGTACTTCAAAGTTCAAATCTGACAGGATAAACAGATTTTATCATCGTACTGTTGCCTCAGAAATTTGCCATTATACATAGACTGAACTTCACTTGATTACTTTGGTGAGATTGCAAAAACTTAAGTTTGTTTGAGTAGCACTTGCGGCTATGAATAATTCTGTCGCTGGAGCAAATTGCTTATGAAATGTTTTCAGCAGCTTTCAGATTTAATAGTTTTCAGCTAAGGATCTGTATTCACGTAAAAAAACTATACATACAGTACAAATTAGGTCAGTTAGGTTAGAGCACTATTGCACATCACATTGGTCCCAAGGCAATGTGTTATGGCAAGGCTTGGTTCCCAAAATGTGTTCTCCTGCTGCCTGTTTGCGATGGGTTTTCTCTAGGTACAATAGTTATAGCCCCATCAACTACCAAAACTCGGCGTATGTTAGAGAAAGAGGATTCACCAGTGCAAACTGCGCGAAGCGGTAATCCTCATTAGCAAAAGCCTATTTGACTTTTATTATTAGGTCAGTTTTGGGGAAGTTACTAAAGACATAAAATGTAACATGTTTTCTTGCTCTCAAGGTGAACAATAGTTTGCTTTTACGCTATCATTTCGATTAAATCTGATGTCAACTTTGTAGAAACAAAACGCATTTCAATTCTACATTAAATGCTGACAGTACAAGGCCCCTCATTTTTGATGTCGGTTTCTGCTTGCTTGAAGATGAAAGCTTTTGTCTCGTCACAAACAAAACAATTTCAGAATAAAAGACTTTTAAAAAAGGACTGAACGTGCATTGCGTTTCATTTCATTGCAGTATCCCAGTTGAAGATGATAATTACCCATAGTGCATCTGCTTAGTTTGCATTAAGTTTTGTATGATCAAGAACGGAACTTAACTTTTTGAAAGCCAATTTATTTTATACACAATACTCATCAAAACTCATCAATATTGACCATCGCTAAACATTTTATATCACTTCACGTTTACTTAATCCACGGTGGTAGAACAAGCAGCATAAACTGTATACTTTTACAAGCCGCAGTTCCATGATTCCCCTAGGGAAATTAATTCTGCTATTGAAAATTAAGATCGACGCTTAGTATGTCAATTTGCAAAAAAACATGCAAAATGTCATTTTAAAAACTAACTTACTGTTTTTCAACAAGTCGACTGGTTGTGTGGTTCGAACTCTCTGATGAGTAACTTGTTATTTCTTCCTCTTCTTTGAATCTTGTAATTGATCTCTCTAAATACGAACTTTTTCTTTAGAAGATGGAACAAGTGGATGATTTCCCGTGCTTTAGTTAGTCCCCTTAATCCCCTGGCGTATTTGTATTTTGTATATAAGATGCGCTTAGGGGATTAAGTGCACGTGTTGAGAATTGCGCAAATATTCGCTGGTGACAAGTTATCTTGTTTACTATGAACAATATTTTAGATTCTCTTTCAGAAATTACGAAATAGTCGTCAACATTAAGTTTATTTATAATTCCTTAAGCATAGTGAAAACAAAAGGGGTTAATAATTAAAGTAAGAGGTGAACGTGTATACCATTGAATGTCGGCTAATAACACAGAAAGAGAAGAACAATTACACACTTGGTTGAAAGTTTGGAGCGTTTACATATTTCAAACATTTAAAGTATTTTTCCCAAGGGAAAGGCGCTTGTTGCAGTAAAGATGTTGGCAACATTAAATGCACTATTTCCAACTGCTTATTAAAACCACCACAAACCGTTTTATAAGTATCTAATCAAAATTCAAAATGCAATTAAAATATTTTAAAATTGGCATTACCAAATGCAATTCTGATAGTTATAAAAATGAATAAAAGTTCTAATAAAAAAATAGAAAAAGGAGCTACTTTAGCAAGGATATATACTACTTGTATTGTCCGGTCAGTAGGTCAGCTTAAAGGATTTATTTTTACCGCTTGCCAATATTCTCATCACTTCTTTAAGAGCGGTGACATTTTTGTTATTGCCTTCAAACTCAGTGTACTCTTACATGTTTTCACGTGGAACGTGAAAATGACCTGATTTAGGGGGAAAACTGGTCGCCTCAGTTATTTCTCAGCTCCAGCAGTAACAACTTTAAACTTCTCTCTCTTCGAACAACATATTGTTTTCATTCGTGTAGTAAATCGCTGAATCTTTTTTTAATGTGAGGAACATGCCTCCCTCGCTCTAAGCTGGCGCATCAGAAATTTTCTTCAAAGCTTTCATTGAAAAGAAAAAAAAAATCCGCTCGTTTGTAATAAAATATGTACGTCGGAAAATCCCCGATTTTCCTTGTTACTCCTTGTATTTAGATAACTACTAAGCCATGTGCGCCTTCATTGGCAGAAACAATTCTTTGTAAACACAATTACCTAAAATTTAAATATTATCAATGCTCGTGATGGTTTGTTTTGCTTTTTTTTATTATTTGTGTATTTAAAGCTTCTAGTACCTTAGACTATGCAGAAAATTTAAATATTTTATAAAATTCTGTTTTACATGCAAGCACGCAGCATCAGTTTAAAAATAATTGATTTGTGAGGCTAGGTAAAAACTGTTTTCTTGTTTTCTTTTTTGCAAGAAACCTACAATTAGACCTCTTATCTTGAGGTCTAATAGAAATACTTGATAGAGATTTTGTTCTTATAACAAGTTTTTCTAATTTTTTTACCAGTACTACTAATTTGGCCATAAATTTGAACGACAATCTGAATTTATAGCGAAAAAAACTATTAAGTCTCCCCGCTTAAAGTGTACTATTAATTTTTTTTCTGGTGGAAAAAAGTTGTCGATTTAAGACGCGGTGTATATAAGTGAGAAAAAAAACACTAGAGGATTTGCGCAGATCACAAAAACGTATGTACGCATGAATGTACAAACGTATAAACAGGGATGCGAGCGCTATCGCTCCTTTCAGCGGCGCTACCGGTAGCGCCGCTATCGCTAGTAGCGCCGCTACATTTTCGCTACTTTTTGCATGCAGTAGCGCAGAAGTAGCGGCGCTATTGGATTTGCATGTAGCGCCACTACTTGTAGCGCGCTATTTTGCGCTACTACATCTACAAACAACAAACCAACATTAAGTGATTTTTCACACATGAAATAAATAAATACAATACCTAATATTAATAATACTAACAATATTAATAGAAAATGCTACAAACTTAAAAGCTAATTGCTAGAAAATGAAAAAATTAAATAAACAAAAAATATTTTTTTTTTTAATTCATGCAAAGTAGCGGAAAAGTAGCGCGCTAGTAGCGGCACTACTAGCGCACTACTATTTTTGCCCTTGTAGCGGCACTACTAGCGCACTACTTTTCTTCAGTAGCGCTCGCATCCCTGCGTATAAATTTAAAAAGTATACGTTTGTACGTTCATGCGTTCATACGTTTACGTTGATAACAAAACCGGAAGCTTCCGGTGTTTAAATGTTTAAAACTTAAATAGAAAAGTCAGAAAAAGTCAAAAGCTTAAAGCTTAAACTTATACTTAAGTGTAATAAAAGAAAAATATAATGTTTAAAACTTAAATAGAAAAATATAATGTTTAAAACGTATATAGAAAAATAGAATGTTTAAAACTTAAATAGAAAAATAGAATGTTTAAAACTTAAATAGAAAAATAGAATGTTTAAAACTTACATAGAAAAATAGAATGTTTAAAACTTAAATAGAAAAGTCAGAAAAAGTCAAAATTTGCATAACATTATTGCGCTAACCACTATTGTCCAAATTCAAACATAAATCTTGCACTGAGCGTTATTAAATATTAACATGTATAATTAAATAAAAAAACTCTTTTTTAAAAACATACCTTATATTAACACTTTCTTTTCCCAAATGCACTAAAAAGTATAAAATAATTTTTTCTTTTCCCAAATGCACTAAAAGGTATAAAATAATTTTTTTCTTTCTCTCATTTCGTAAGGTATGTGGCACGACATTTGTTTAAATATTCGCCACATACCTTATGTATTTTCCGAAATGAGAGAAAGAAAAAAAATTATTTTATACTTTTTAGTACATTTAAGAAAAAGAAAAAAAAATTATTTTATACTTTTTAGTGCATTTGAGAAAAGAAAAAAAAAATTATTTTATACT
The DNA here is from genome assembly GCA_000239455.1 of Strigamia maritima. Taxonomy (NCBI): domain Eukaryota; kingdom Metazoa; phylum Arthropoda; class Chilopoda; order Geophilomorpha; family Linotaeniidae; genus Strigamia; species Strigamia maritima. Next base: position 363,670 of record JH431845.1, on the reverse strand, counting down.
CTTTAGTGCATTTGGGAAAAGAGAGTAAAAAAAAATTATTTTATACTTTTTAGTGCATTTGGGAAAAGAGAGTGTTAATATAAGGTATGTTTTTAAAAAAAAGTTTTTTTTATTTAATTATTTTCTACTTTTTTAGTTTTCACAGTGTAAGCATTAAATTAATATTTTAAAAATTTTAAAAACTAAACGAAAAACCAACCTTCTGCTAAAATTAATGAAAACATTGAATTTGGCGACAATGATATATAAAAAATGATATAGTTTTAAAACTAAGAAAACTAAAACTAAAAACCAACCTTGAAAACGTATCATATTAAAAAACACAAAACAAAAGGCCAATACATAAATCATTGCTTTTGCAAACAGAAATCTGAAATCTTAGTTTCAGAGAAATTCCACTTGGCTAATTTTATAAAGCCTGTGGATTTCATTAAAAACCATGAAATCAGAAGTCATATTTTCAACTAAATCCCATGGCAAAGCCTGGATAACAGTGCTCTTATGTAATATCTAAAAACAGGTCCTTTGATAAGCTGCGGTCAATATGGATGATGAATGAATAATAAAATGTTAATTTTAAATGTTATACTTGATTATTTTTAGAAAATTCTTTTTAAAAACAATTTCATTATTAGTTTTTTAAATAAATGTTACATTTCAAGTCCTTCAAATTCTCTTATAACAATTTTTAAAATTTGACATTTATTTGGCAATTTATTATCGAATACACTGACCCCTGGGGGCTTCCGTACAAATCACGCATATTTTACCATGCAGCGAAACATTTGATTTTTCAATTTAAAATGTTACAGGATATATTCTGTGAGTTCTAAACGATAAAAGAGATGGAAATACTAGTATTTCTGCAAAATCAGGGATTATACTACCACACAGATATTTTTTAAATTGACTTTTAAGATGAAGAAGTGTAATTTCATCATTTCGCCAAAAATCAGAGATATCTACCGCACAGTTTTTTTTAAAATTGACTTTTAAGATGAAAAAGTGCAATTTTCTGAGTTTGATCGCAATTGTAAATTCAGAATGTCACAGGATATGAATTCTGTGAGTTTTAAACGATAAAGGAGATGGAAATACATCATTTCGCCAAAAATCAGAGATATCTACCGCACAGTTTTTTTTAAATCGACTTTTAAGATGAAAAAGTGCAATTTTCTGAGTTTGATCGCAATTGTAAATTCAGAATGTCACAGGATATGAATTCTGTGAGTTTTAAATGATAAAGGAGATGAAAATACATTATTTCGCCAAAAATCAGAGATATCTACCACACACTTTTTTTTAAATGTACTTTTAAGTAGGCCTGTGCGATATTTTTCCAACCTGATGCGATACGATATTGCTCGAAAAGCGATAACGATGCGATATATCGCAATACTGCAGTATCGTTAGAAACAATATGGCGATATGGCGATATTCAACGATATTGCGATATATGGCGATATGGCAATATTGCGAGTGACGTTTTTGAATTTTTTTGGCGTTTTTGGGTTGTTTTGACGTTTTTTTGGGCTGTTTTTGATGTTTTTTGAGTTTTTGACTTTTTTTGTTGTTTATGACTATTTATTGGTTTTTTTATCATAATTTTCCATTGCCGATATTCCGCGATATGGCGATATGACGATATTGCGTAATATCGCCATATCGCAGCAGCGATATATCGGAAATACGATATATTGCCACTGTAATGGAGCAACAATATATCGCGATATTTGTTTCAAAAAATTATCGCGTTGCGATATATCGCAATATCGCACAGGCCTACTTTTAAGATGAAAAAGTTGCAATTTTTGAATACGCCAACCCCTGGGAGCTTCCGTAGAATGCGTATTTTACCATGCGGTCGAAACTTTCGATCGCAATTTAAACTACTTTTCCAGAAGTTATGTAAAAAATAAACATAGCGGTTGTAATCAGCTTGAAAAGGTCTTTCTTTCTGTATTAATAACATGGCATATAATGCAACTTTATTTTTTGAAGTGGGGTTAAATTTGGGCGCCATTTGCAATTCTGACGTCATCACACACAGTTGATCGTGATTGGTGCTTTGCATACATAAAGTGAAGTTAATATAAGGTATGTAAAAAGAAATAATGAGAAAATGAATACAAACAAGAGAATTAATTTAAGGAACTTAAACTAACATATTCTGCGGAGTAGGTATGTGTTAAAGAAAGCGAGAAAACCTTTTATTGAAGCAACATAGATTGGGTTTGTCACCATAGCGCGGCTTCTTTGGAGTGTTACGAAACTTGAAATGCAAGAAGACGTTCTACTGCTAAAAAGCAACAACAATAATTCTCAGAATTGTAAGTGACTGCTCCAGGTGACTTAAATAATGAATCTGAATTAAAGTTGGGAGCCCTTCATCAAAGCAAAAACTTTAAACTTTAAAAAATAAGCGAACAAAATCATTTATTATTTTGATTTGCCTTTAGTCAACTATAGCTTTCTCTTTAATTAAAAAAAATATTATGTTATGTTAAAAACTTAAAAAAATTCTGCGATATTTTTAAACTTTGTTTGTTTTGCTTAATTATCTTTTTGGTAATTGCATTTATTAACAAATTGTTGTTTACTGACCTTGTCTTTTCGCTCACGAAGAAAGCAATTAACCTTTCACTGTTATCTATAATTAGGAGAAACTATTGAGAGTAATTTAATGAAACGCATCCGTTCACTCTCACAAAGCCAATTTATCGATACGATTTTTTTTAAAGTAAATATAACGGTAAGCTTTAAGAATAGGAATATTCCAAAAGTTTAATATTGAATGAGCGCAAAGAGAGCGAGTTCTTTCTGATCTGTTTTGTTACTTAATATTTGATGAATTGTTGTTTGTAACACGCGGTTGAGTGGATGTTTAAAACTTAGTTTTAACGGTAAAAAGGAAAGGAAAGAAATTATGTATTTCCTCATAAAATAATGCTTTTTGAATACCATACTTGTATAAAATTGATTTTTTTACGTTTCTTGATTTGATATGGGTCTCGATCACAACGGAGCCTAAGTTATTTTTATCACTTAATAGAGGATTTGCGCACTTGAAATTTGTACATTCATACGTATCAACGTATGAATGTATAGGGGTATTCAGAAACAGCGCATGAGTGTGCAAGTGTGAGACTGTGAAAATGTGAAACTCACACTGCGCATGCTCAGTGCGCAAAGTTTCTGAAACACCCAAAATGCAAGATTGCGCAAGTGTGTGAGTGTGTGTGTGTGTGTGAAACTCACACTGCGCATGCTCAGTGCCCAAAANGGCGGGAAGCGATTATATTCCAAAGTTTTCTCAAAATTGTGTATAG
>JH431845.1:114383-360321 GCA_000239455.1 Strigamia maritima | reverse complement strand
GAAAATGGTACCAAAGTTGAAAATGGTACCAAAGTTGAAAATGGTACCAAAGTTGAAAATGGTACCAAAGTTGAAAATGGTACCAAAGTTGAAAATGGTACCAAAGTTGAAAATGGTACCAAAGTTGAAAATGGTACCAAAGTTGAAAATGGTACCAAAGTTGAATATGGTACCAAAGTTGAAAATGGTACCAAAGTTGAAAATGGTACCAAAGTTGAAAATGGTACCAAAGTTGAAAATGTTAATAACGGTACCATATGTCCAAGACTAAAATTAGGTACCAAATTAAAATGTTACCACTTGCCTAGTACTAAAATTATGGTACCAAAGTTACAAAAAGGTACCACATGCCTAGTACTAAAATAATGAGACGCCATATTGATCCAGGTAACACTAAAACCCATAACTGTTGGTACCATATAATTTTAATACTAGGCAAGAGGTACCATAATTTTAGTTCTAGGCAGTTATGCCTGCCCACCATTTGCAATCACATGTGAAACGCACCATGCGCACCTCTTTGGGTGTGAGTGTGAGTCGTCCGTGTGAGTCACATAACATAACATGAAGCCTATGAGGCTTCCGGTGCGCATGTGTGAAATCACATTTTCACACTTACGCATTTGCGCACTTATGCGACAGTTTCTGAATACCCCTTATGTTTCACTGAACGTACAGATCAATGTAAGAATTGAATTCTTACGTTGGTCCATACGTTCATTGCCTGAACGTATGAACGTGTGAACGTATGAACGGATTGTTATGGGCATGCGCATAACAATACGCTGTTACGTTGGTACACTGTTACGTTGGTACGTTGTTTTTGTTTTTTTTGTTTGCGCAAACTCAATAGAGGATTTGCGCAGATCACAAAAAAGTATGTACGCATGAACGTACAAACGTATAATTAAAAAGTTATACGTTTGTATGTTCATGCGTTTATACGTTTACGTTAATACGTGATGAGTGTTTGCGCAAACAAAAAAATCATCCTATCAACGTGGTGTCAATCAATCTGAAATTAAAATTCAAAAACATGATTCAAATACCCATTGCAGTCAATGATGGTGGTGTGTTGGTGCTGGTGCCGGGGATGGTTTGTTATTTTCATGTCCTCGGCTTCTAATACTGCGTCCTAGGCCTCTACCGCGTGTTCGGCCCGTCATTTTTGCAAATGGCGGTTTGCAAAAGCGGAAGCAGGCCGATTTCTTTGTTATGCGCATGCCCATAACAATACGTTCAGGCGATGAACGTATGGACCAACGTAAGAAATTCAATTCTTACGTTGATCTGTACGTTTTAACAATCACGTATCAACGTATCTACGTATGAAACATACATTTATATGTTCATACGTTAGTACGTTTGTGTAAATTTCAGGTGCGCAAATCCTCTATCACGTGTCAACGTAAACGTACGAACGCATGAACGTACAAATGTATAAATTAAAAAAGTTATAAGTTTGTACGTTCATGCGTACATACGTTTTTGTGATCAGCGCAAATTCTCTACTATTGGAACAAGTTTTCTCTTTACACAACAAAAAAGTCGCCGCCCGATATCTTGATGCTAAAATTGAACTGCGCATCGCCAACTGCGCACAACAATCGCCAATGCTGACGTAAGATACATCAAAACATTGGGACCACACCAAACATAAGAACATAATCACAGTCTGCTCGTTGTCGTAAATCAAACCAAAATACATATCTGATCATACTTATTGTTATTTTTTGTGTTTTAAATGACATCACAATAAGCATAGCATGCATCAGCATTCACGCAAAGTGTGATTGTTGTGCGCAGTTGGCGATGCGCAGTTTAAATTTAGCGTCAAGATTTAGCGTCGGTTTATTAAATTTTTTATTATTATTAAAATTTTTTTTTTTCTGAAGCCAGATGTTTCATTGTGGCCGAAGAGCTTTCAGCTTAATAATAGTTTAGACTTAGAATAATGGTGCCACACTAATGGTAGGTAAATAATTTAAATTTTTGCTGATTTTTTTTACTGCTGCGTGTACCATTGAATTTTTTAAGCATTGCTTTAAAACAAATAGAATTGAATTCACCTTTAATAATACAAATCAAATTCACGTTTATTTATAATTCATCAACTATTATTTAGTGTCAAGCTAATCGTGATTAATTTAGACTCAATAACTTGGTTTCAGCACAAAACATTTCAAATCTACGCATGCGCGCTAAAATGAGGAATTTTAACCACGAGATTCTTGTCTGAGTTGGCACAGTCCAACTTACACGAGAACGCAACGTGCGTGCTTACAGCCGCTATGCACTTCGTGTCAAAAGAAATGACTTTACGCTGGTTAGTGATATTTTTGTGGCTGCAGCGAACTCACAGGTAAGAGTATCACAATAAGACCATTCAATCTATGTACTAAAATGTCAAATTTTACTATTTTAAACTTGTGTAAAGTGCTTGTATTTATGCTAAATTTTGTATAGCTTCCCTGCTATACACTCAATTGCCCGCCTGGCACCTATTAACCGACTTCCCCGCAATTCTTTTTTTTTGTTTTGTATCGAAAACGCTGCAGATTTAATCTGCACCGTATCAAACAGTGTTGGGTAAAGGTTTCTTTATACGGAAGATCGATGAAGCTTCATCAACTCCGGGATATTTATTTGATGCCCAGTTATCACCTGCGGGCACACTGTATAAAGATGAGTGGCTTTTATTTTAAGGTAAATACGGTAATCAATGAGACGATGTCTGTAAATTGTGTGTTTAGACCAAGAGGGAATTTTGTATACATTTTCCACTAGAAAATCATGTAAAGTACCAATTTGCATAGTTTTAAATGCACTTTTCAAAACGTTTTTCCTGCATGTTTAATTTACGTCATAAATATTAATGAAAGAAGACGGCTTATGTCATACCTCTCAGGCTTTTCATATTTAATTAGTTATGCTTTTTTACCGTCAGATCTTAATTTTCATTTCCCTATTTTTGACAATAAAATTACGTATTTGTTGTCATAGCTACAACACGCAAATCGGAATTAACAACTTGAATTTATACGTGAAGATCAAAGCAGCTTTGTTCATCGAACAAAGCTAAAAGCTGCTTTGATTTTCATTTAAGTTCAAGTTCGCTCTTGAAGATAAGCTGTGAAACTAACCACATGGACATATCCATGTATGTTAAATACGTGCAGTAATAATAACATAAAATACATACAAAAGCTGCGCAGTATACAATATGTGACTCACTCGAGGGAAAACTGTAGAGAAGTGCATAGGCAGTAAAAAATGAACTGTAAATAAATTATGACAAAATTGGCGGATTTCCATGGTAAAAAATTACCTATGCATCGTTTTCAATTATGGTTGCCATCAAAGTGCCCGATATTGAGTACAAACGTTTTCAAAGCAAAATAAACTCTTATATAAAAAACTTTTAAAATAAATTAAATAATTTCCATTTGAAAATATTCTTCCGGTTAGTTTTCAAAACATGAGCGACTTGGAGATATTAGATCGTTTGCTAAATGGATACGATCGAAGAATGACTCCGAGTGATAAGCAAGGTAAGAAAATAAAATAGTTGAGGAACAAACTCGAAATTACTTACATTAACAGGTACTCCAACTCTGGTCTCCTGCGAGATATACATCAGAAGTTTTGGCTCTATTAACCCGATGACAATGGTATGATAATGAAATGCACGACTCCATTTCATTAAAGCTTTCACAAAATTGAATTTTCAATGTGTACCTGCAGGATTATCAAGTAGATTTATATCTGCGGCAATCATGGACCGACCTACGATTTCAAAGCGAATATTTAACGCACGCGCTCGATCTTAATGACGCTAATTTAGTGAAAAAGATATGGAAACCTGAAGTTTTTTTCGCAAATGCCAAACACGCTGATTTTCAGTACGTCACTGTTCCCAATGTTCTCATTCGTATCGAGCCGGATGGACATATTTTATACATGCTCAGGTGCTTTAAGCAAATTATTTTCCATTAAAGTTATTCAATTTATAATTTTTTCTAATTCGTTGGCACAGATTGAAGTTAACATTCGCCTGTATGATGGACCTTTATAAATATCCATTAGATAGTCAATTATGTACTATGGAAATTGCAAGCTGTCAGTTTGTTTTTCGTTTAATTAGAAATATTAGATGACTTTTGGCAGAGGTGTTTGTTCCTTGGTTCAAAATATCTGCTGAGGAAAATGACATTTTTCCAGGCACAAAAGACCGAGAATTTTCAGTTTTCTTTTTTCTTATTTGTTTGGCATAAAATGCTTTTTGAAATGTATTGACTTCTAACATAAAATGCTCTAGTTTAGAGCACCTATTGTCGCGAAAAATAGTGTTATGCTGCTGGCTGTGCAAGTATAAATTGTTTCCTAGCTGTTTTCCTGCATGTGCTGCTCTTCAGCTGCTTCCTTATTTATACACCTTTGAAAACTCTAAAAGGTTCTTTTTAGAGAAACCAAAAAAATATTACCTACAATCAACCTTTTCCAGTCATTCTACCTGACTTTTTTTGTTTTACAATCTTGCCCGTGAGAGACCCGTTTCGTATGATGTCGTGGGCTCCAGTTTTGTGCCTTTTTACACAAAAAATTAGCAATGTGCATTTATTGATTAAAATATACTTTTTGCTAATTTGAGTTAGTTTTAGCAATTAGAAATGTGCAAAAATTTCACAATTTCAGTTCTGCTAACTTGATTTATCAATTTTTAATTAAAGGAACACCGCTCTTCCTCGTATGCAATTTGTGCTTCCATTAGGTGCATTCAGAAACTAAAACATTTTTGTGTTTCCCTCGTTTCGTTTCCTGAAATGTGCCGGCATTTCCGGAAATGTTTATGTTTTAGTCAAGAAACGCTACAATTCAAGCATTTCACGAGACACGAGTTGTGTCTTACAATTGCGCACTCGTCTGCGCAGCATCTAACTCTACTGTTGTAGAGTTAGATCGGCGCCATTTGTTTTGAAGCTAAAACGAATCTAAAACTTAGCTAAAATATGCCTCAGATTTTCACACTAGGTGCATTCAGGAACTAAAACTCGTCAAAAACGAGTTTTGTGTGTGGTTAGTTTTGTGTGTGTTTTTGTGTATAATTCTGAGTGATAAAATCTGAGGCACGTTTTAGCTAAGTTTTAGGTAAGTTTTAGGTAAGTTTTAGCTACGTCTTAGCTTCTATCACATGACTTGAAGCAATCATATGACTTTAAAATAAATGGCGCCGATCTAACTCTACAACAGTAGAGTTGGATGCTGCGCAGACGAGTGCGCAATTGTAAGACACAACTCGTGTCTCGTGAAACGCAGGAATTATAGCGTTTCCTAAAACGCGCGTGCACGCGCTTTTCTTGACTAAAACATAAACGTTTTCGGAAATGACGACACATTTCAGGAAACGAAACAAGGGAAACGACTAAAACATGGAAATGTTTTAGTTCCTGAATGCACCTACTACTACACGCAAAACTCGTTTTTGACGAGTTTTAGTTTCTGAATGCACCTTTTGTTTCTCTTTTGTGCGCCTGAGTCGCCGCTTGCGTCTATAAACCTAATTCTCTCTCTCTCTCTCTCTTTTGTGCTCTTTAACTGGCAGTAATAGAAATTTTTTACATTATTACTTTCAGTAAAAGATAAGGTAACTTATAATGTAAGGCTCGAGTTAGGTCTCATATGTCTTACGATGTGTCAGATTTACTCTGCACGGTACTCTGCGCACACAAAGTGGAAATAACTTCTACTTTTCTACTTTTCTTGGCTGGTGGCCACGCAAAACTTTGCTCTACTACTGTACTTGACAGTTGACACTAATTGTTTCATACTTTCATTCAATCTGCTTTCTGTTGGATTGAACTCTTTAATTGATTTCTTTATATACAAAACTACCAAATTTACTAAAACAAAACGAATTTTTTTAAACTATTTAACTTTAAATGAGTTACATTTCATGCCAGTAAGCATTTTGTGCCAATGTAAATTTGCCTCATAGGTGATGTTTCAAACCAGAGTACTTTCCCCGTGTCAATAGCCACTTGGTTGTTTTTTTACGTTTTCAAAGATTTCATTTCCTTTTATTCCTTTATTTTTTTTTCATATTTAGTTTCCAAAACAACCAAAGAGCTTGAACTGCTATGGGTAATCAACGAACCAATCAAAATGACTGATGGCCTCAAATTACCTCAGTTTGAAATTGAAAATGCTATTGCATCGAAGTGTAATGCTACATTCCATATCGGTATGAGGAGTAATCTCATACAAAAATAAAAATGCCCTTTACAGTTTACACATCAATTATCCTAATTTCATGATAATTACCTTAAAAATCGACAAAATATTTAAAAATAAGTATCCATTTAATTCCTTTGAGAAATTTTTATTCGTTGGTAAAATGCCTCAACACTTTAGGGACCCGGCACAATTTATACCGAAAAGTAAAGTTCCGAAATTAACTACAGATCTGTGTGTAATCTAAATTTGTTCACACGGCGCTTAATTTACAAGTGATGGCAACCATCAAGCCACTAAGCTGTAATGTACAATGTAACTTTCAGCACATTGATCAAACTGATTCTATAACGGGAAAAATCATTTCTGAAAATGAAATATGTAATTTGCCAGTAATTTGCCAAATGAAGTTCACAATTAATATTACTATAAATAAATCAAGATAGAAATGCACAAAAGTGTCTCAGTCCAATGAACATTGCCAGGCGACACATGCGGAGTTGGAGTTAATATTTACAATTTCTTATTTATTGCAAGAATTACCAATCCAATTTTAATGTCAACGTCTGAGAATAGAAAAAAAGAAAAGCATAAAAAAAATATTTCAACACAGTCGTGTGTTTATTCCCAGTAAATTTTTTATATCGGGATATTTGCATTGGGTGCATTACATGACCAGAATATTTTTAGTGGCAATAAAATAAAAATAAAATTTACTACTTTCTTTGTTATTTGCACAGAGCAATTTAAGTTTGAATTGATTGAATTGAATTTCTTAGGCGAGCGATACCGGTAAACGTGATTATAAAAATGCTGCACTTATAAAAAAAGTTAAAATACAAAAAATAGGCAATTTCAGTTGTCAGATGCTTTGATCGATCTATAAAAAACTACACAGCAGTTTTTGCTTTACAGCATCTCTCTTGTATATGACAGATAAATTGATTTTCAAATCATGAAACTTATTTCGCTTTCAAACAGCTGTAAATATTGAATATTTTATCCAACTCAATTAAACATTTGATTCTGTTTTACATGTTTTACATAAAAAAATCAACATGCATTTTCTATTTTGTAATAACTTTAACTTTTATTATTATTTTATTTTTTATTGTATTTGTAATTCATTTTTTGTCACTCGTTGCCGCTTAGGTGAATACAGTTGCTTGGTAGCACAATTTTACCTCAAGCGCTCTATCGGGTTCCATCTGGTGCAAAGCTATTTGCCCACAATTCTCATCGTCGTTATTTCCTGGGTTTCGTTTTGGCTGGACGTAGAAGCTATTCCAGCTAGAATTACCCTCGGAGTGACCACTCTGCTTACAATTTCTTCAAAAGGCAGTGGAATTCAAGCCAACTTGCCGCAGGTAGAAAACAGATTAATAATAAAATTGCATTTTCATTTTTCTAAAATTATGATTGATATTTCCTCAGGTGTCGTATGTAAAAGCGATGGATGTGTGGATGGGCGTGTGCACAATTTTTGTGTTCGCAGCTCTACTCGAGTTTACGTTTGTCAATTACACATGGCGAAAACTGTCAAGGGAGAAAAGAAACATTTTGAGGTCTTTGTGTGGGGTAAGATAGTCTTCTTTTCTTATTAGACACTTTCGTTGAACGTCTTTTAAATCTAAAACCAAAAGCCTAGTACACACACAAATTCAGACTCAAAATATTCAGTCAGTCTGAATTTTCCATGTGACAATTATCAACAGAATTTTAAATAATGGATAATGTCACATGGAAAATTCAAACTGGGAATAATGTGGTGCACATGGTTTGTTTATTGTTGTCATATTACAAATGGCGACTGTCTGAAATATTTTGTTGCAAACGGCTACCTTGAAATGTGCAATCAAGAACTTGGTGCAATGAGGATGATGATGACGATATATTCGAAAATCAATGTATTGGGCTACTATTAGCTTTTGGCGGGATATATGTTCTATGCTGCCAAGAAATGAAAAGCAAAAAACGAAGATACTGCGTTCACGTTCGAACATGCGGTTTAACGTTTAAGCGACCGATTAAAAATAAAGATAACCAGGTGTGATTTGGTTATCTTTATTTTTAACCGGTCGCTTAAGCCACATGAATTATGGGTAGTTGACAAGATTCCATGCAGGAAACAATAGGGAAACATTGGGAAACAATAGGTGGTTTTCCGCGCACTTGGTGCACTTGGGAAAGAATGATTTTTTTTCAGCTACGGAGTATTTCCTCACAAGGAAATTTTTTTGTGTGTACCACAAAAACAGGAATTTTCAGTTTTTGATTTCTTGTGCTATTCCAGGTATGGAAACAGCTTGTGTGTACTAGGCTTTACCCAGCAATTAACACATTTCAAATTCATAACTTACATATACAAATATCATAATTTCATTTCTTAAATTGCTTTATTAAATGAGATGTAAATACCTAACTGACTGAGTATTTTACATGAACCACTTACTACTTTGTATGGAAATACAATTAGTCCACACATTAACACTGTTGGAGGTAAATTTGCGTATAACTAAAGTTTTTAACAGTGCCCGTAGGGATTGCATCTTGAGATTCTCGAGACTCAAAATCTCGAGATTCTCGGCGAATTATGAATCTCGAAATTCTCGACAATAATTTCGAAATTTTGAAAAAATGCAAAGTGAAAGTTTCACCTCGAGATTCTCTTTGCATTTTCTCAAAATTTTGATCAGTAGTAAGAGTAGTTGTATTACAAAGCTTGTAATACAAACTTCTGATCAAATGGTCTACCAATTTCCCACAGGAAACAGTCATCATATGCAATACATGAATCCATCGGAAAAAACAGTTTGACTTACATTAGTGCTAGCTTGGAACTGGATTCCTTACAAAATATACAGTGTACCAGAACCACAGAGTTGTATATAGTCAGTTACCTGGCACCCTTTGACCTTTGCCAGAATACTAAGTTATTTTCGATGCCATGCAATTCGATGCAAACGATTTATAGTAATTCAACTGATTATGGTTCCGGTACACTGTATATCTTGTAAAGAATCCAGTTCCAAGCTAGCAATTTGACTTACTAAAGTGAAGTGGTAGTTTTGATTATAATTTTGAAAGAAAAAAGTAGTTTAATTTGTTGCTTGTTTTAAGTTGTGATCACTTTTAGTGGTGTTCTTTGGTCTATGAACTCCATTTTCGGTTTGTAAGCTGCACTTTTTGATAAAAAAAAATCTTTTCGTTCATAAAAGAGCATTTTTTGTTTAATGATTTTTCTGGTCTAAAAACTGCACTTTTTGTTCCAAAAACTGCATTTTTGACTCTAAAAACTGTACTTTTTGTTTTAAAAGTGCATTCTTTGGTCAAAACAATGCTTTTATGCTCAATAAACTATTTTTTTTTCATTTTGTCTAACCTTTTTTTTTTCATTTTTTTTTTTTTAATCTCGAATCTCATCTCGAATCTCGAGAATCTGATTTTGGAATCTCGAAATCTCGAGATTTCAAATATGGTTCGAGATTGCAATCCCTGGACTAATGAAAGTAAAAGATTGTAGCAAAGCGAAAGTTTGCTGGAAGTTTAGAGAAGAACAAATTATTTCAACGACATTCTCTAAGGTCAAAATAACAAGAACATTAAATCGATCTCACTATTTTGTGTGATGGGATTTGTGGGTGAAAAAAGTCAAGAACGGTCTTGCTCGAATTTTAATTAAACCAAACAAACATTAAAGATTGGTTGTACACTGTGACAACATTGCATCTCGCCCTGAATAAATAATTTGCATCAAATTCAACCATTCAGAAAACCAATCAATTCTCTCGTCAACTGAATTGCAAAATAAAATAAAAAATTAAAACCAAAACGTTCTAATATTAATATGTCATGCCATTTGCTAGAAAAATCAACTTTCTTTTCTTTCCCATTCCAACAGGATACTACCCTAATTAATAATCACAAATCCGCTTGAGCACAGTTTGTTAAGGCAAATTTGATTATTATCGATCTGTCATTATGGTAGCCGATTAACTGTTTTCCTTGAGTTTACATCCACAACCAAATTAATTACAACACACAATACAAGAGATTTAAAGAGATAGATGGGCTAATCACTAACAAGTGATGAAATTGATTCAGTTTTTTTACTGAATAACTAATACAAATAAATAAACATGTGATCAGTTTATCGGTTTAATAAACTGCGTATTATTATTATAATAAATCATAATATTATTGTGTACTATACGGAAGCTGACATGACAACGATGAGGTTGGACTAAGCAATAATTATACTAAATTCGTCTTAGCGCCCAGCAGGCGCCCAATAAGAATGAAAAAGAAGCATTTTTACATAGGAGGTCGCCTAGATGATAGTAAAGAACTTGTTGTCCTATAAAATGCCAGTGAATTCCCCGGTTCATTGCACAAATTAGCAGCTTTCTTTTGAAATGTTTTTGTTGAAGCTGAAGTTACAATAACTACTGTGTAACATTACTCATAAATATTCTGAATAAATGCCGTAAGAATTTTGATAGGCTAATTAATGTATCAAATAATCCAGACAGTACTCATGATTAACTTAATTAGGAATTCACTGTCTATTCTAATTTGCGTAGCAATTTCTAAATTAAATAACATCCAATTAATTAGACGTTTCCTATGGCAGCGGAGTTGCCTTCTAAATCAGTTTGGAGACGTAATTAGAGCTTAAAAATAAAGTTGTTAAACTCATTATACGAGTTTAAATCATTATAGTCATTAAATTAACCTGATTTTTTTTAAACCCTTTATGCCACAGATATGCCCATAGTCCTTTTCTCATGACCTGTGCTCAAAAACAAGTTTAGATATTTTCAAAACAACAATGTTCACAAATCGTAACTTGTGGGAAATTTGTTAAACTATCTTAAAAAGTGTAAGATTTTTGATAATTAGGTGCTAAACTTGTGCATCTTTAGGTATTTAATTATGTATGTTAATAAGAGTTGGCCTTGAGTTTTCCAATAATTAACATTTTATAAAGAACTGAGAAGAGGTTAAAAGACTCGTAGGACTTAATGAAAATGATTCCCCAATCCCTCCTTTGAAATTCTTATATTTCAGCATTTGTGCTGAAGTTGGAATTCAAAATCAAAATTATTGTGCTTAATTCCACATCAGCTATCCAACATAACCTTGTTTTGTTAGTTGCAGTTTTTTAGAACACTCTTCTCCCATTGTTCTATTTTTTTTCTTTATTAAATCCTCTTTGCTTTTCCTTTGATTTGTTGTTCAAAATATATGTACAATATTTTCCATCTGCACACCTGCAAACTGCAAAATAATGTCCACATAAACCAGATAATGTAATGTTTTAGAAATGTGATGCGGCGCAAATTGCGATTGCTCTAATGGCATGGTAGGAAAGGAAGAATGTGTGGCATAAAACAACATTAAATAAAATTAACGAGTAAACTTGTTCATGAAGCTTAATAAAATAAAGAAGATAAATGATTGGCGAGCGTAATTGGGGGAAAAGTTAGACAAAAAGTTCATTATCATCTTGAAGAGCTTGCCGCAGCTATGGCACAATAGTCATCTGGAAAACCACAAAAAGTTTTTCAAACATTTCAACGTGCAATTTTTCCGAATGGCTAGCAATACTAAAGCATCAATAACTCAACCATAACAACATCATCGCAGCTTTCAGACTCAGAGTCTCCTCATGCAACCAGAGTTATTTTGGCTTTCATCTTACAATAATAAATAAATAATAATGAAGATGACCGAGCTAAAACTGGTGAAACACCACAATTGATTCACAATTCTCGTTCTCTTTGACTTCAAAAAATGAAATGGGTAATACTAGAACCAAAAATGCCCAAAAAATAATAATTTTGGGCCCGTGAAGTACAATATTATAGCTGGTCGTGTGCAACGAAGAGATAGTGACCATATATAAAAAAGGATGGGAAATACAAAACGAAACTCTCCAACTTCCTTCCAATGTAGTAAAAGTGAAACATGGTGTAAGGCACACTTACTTATTATTACTTATTAATATACGGTCCTGTACCATTTCAAATACACTTTAAAATTTCTTCATTTCAAAGGCTCGTGTTTGCTCTACATTAAACAAGCTTGAACTTAATGCGATATTTATCAGTATAAAATGTCATTTGAGACTACACGAGTGTGAGCATGTGGTATATACTTCCGCGTTTTCAGAGTTAATTAAAATCATATTTAGAGTGACCTCTCACCAGTTGTCATTATAATACTGTTAGTATGTCACCATCAATGTCATTGAGCAGCTGTTTTAACAGTACTGTAAGTAATGAACATTATTAACTAATCATACTAGTAACATTTCAAACAATAAGCTTGTGATGTGATTGATTAGTCACTTAAATTACAAGTCCTTTTACGTGTGGTTATGTGACTCCAACTTCAATTCAGTACAAACGCGGTTCGTCCTCACAGAGGATTGCTAGCGCATTTTAAAATTCGTTATTCAAAAAATAAAGTTTACCACACCACACACACACGTACGTATAGTTGGCAGTACTTTACGTGCAATGTATCGGAACAGTCACAAAAGTTTGTATTGGTTAGTTCTCAGTTTGGACTGTTTGTACCCAAAGTTTAAGTTTTAGCATTTGTACTCTAGAAAATAAGTTAACGGCGATTGAATTATATGCTGTCGACTATACGCTAGCAGAACATTTTTCTGTGCCATATTTAAGTTTTTTCATATATTATGTTAGTACTCAGTCAGTACTAGTTTGAGACATGTAAATTACATTTGTACTGGATCACACAAGCCCTCTCGCGTACCCCTTGGCATGATGTGATGTGTCACCACACAGAACGCTGGTCTATACTATTACTATCATTTGATAAGGGTACGATAAATTCTAATTTGGAAGTTTCATTACATTAAATCTAAAATTGAATTGACCGCAGAACAGAGCATATTCCGGAAATAAGAGAAAATGCCGATGTTCTTCTGAATGCGAGTGCGAGTATGGTCTAGGCAGAGTAGTGTTATTCAAAAAATCAAAAAAATAATAGCTGTTGCACAATTTTAAACTTTAAAAACATTTATTTAACCGTGTTTACGGTGTCATTTTAAAATAACAAATAAAAATGTATTTTAAATTTATGATCCTATCAATTCCGACGGGAGGCAATTTCTTTTACCAACATACGTCAGCTGTGAAAACCCAGGGTCAGCTTCATAAACATCTCCATTAGATTGCTATAGCGTAACGCAATATTCAATGCCATATAGTCATTTTGAATGTTACTTCAGGCAGTTTTTGCCGTTATGTAAAATTCTTAGAACGAAAAAAAGAAGATATTTTTATGTACAAACGGTTATAAATATAAATAATAATGCATACGGTATATAATTTGTTTTGCAGAGCAAGGACGACGATGATGAAGTTATTAAACGAGCGGAGAAATTCGATCAGTCGGCCATCAAAGACAACCAGCAAGTCGTGAAAAACAAACTTCGTGCTTCACGCATAGATCGAATTTGTCGTGTGGGATTCCCTGTCGGATATTTGATCTTCAATTTTTTCTATTGGCCATATTATTTGCTCTGAAAGTGCATTTTATGCGACCGAAATAGCATAATCAACTTATTCCTTCTTTCTCTATGTTTAACGTAAATGTTCGTGAAAGAACTTTTCATGTTTCAACTGTGATCTTTAGTGAAACAAGTGCTGTCACGATGAAAAAAAGCCAGTAAAAGTGAAATCATCCACTATACACTACAGATTTTGTAAATAAATATATATTTTTTTGTCATAAAATAACCAATATCCCAAATTCGAGAAACAAGAATATGTTAATGTTAGTCAAATGGATTTTTTGATGAAAATGATAATAAATGTAATTCCAGTTCCTTGAGAGGACAAGTTTGCAAACTATTCAAAAGCAATCTATTCCCAATTACAACTGAACTAGAAACTGTTTGTGTACTCTGTGTGCAAGATATTTATAATTCTTTCTGAAGGTTACTTTCAAATCGATATATTCTCCTTCACACCACCCCATAAAAAAGCCAGTTCGAACTGAGATAAAATTTCTAAGCCAAGCCATGATGCCAAATTGGATTCTCAGATACCTTCAACTGCCACACTCATCAACAATATTACCCTCAAGAGCAAAGGATTAACTCAAAACCTATTTTTGGTGGAAATATTTTCAATCTGATATGAAACATATTACAGTCTAAAACATCTGTTTTGTTCTTCAAGGATCCAGTATGACAGTCCAAAGTTTTATAGAATGAGTAATTTAGGTGCCTGTCCTTGCTGCTACACACGATAAAAGTATAATAAAAGAAACAAAATTTCCTGCCCACCTGGTCAAGCTACTTTTTTGAAATCGTTGTTGTCCCTATCTATAAACTTTTTAGTGTCGTGTGCCAAGATCGTGCTTGATTTCAAAAATGAAAGAACTGCAGCTGAAAATGACAGATCAACATCAAAACTTGAATAAAAAAAGTAATTTTAAAAAATTCAGCAATGTAATCAATAAATTAAAGACATGTCATTCCAATAGTCAGTCACCATTCTGTTTTCTAAAATATTACGATCATATTTCAGCGCCACGAACCCTCAAATTACATAAATGCGATTTTAACGTCAACTTTACTAAACTATAAAACATCCATTTATTGTCAACATTATTTTAAAATATATATATATATATATAAATAATCTGTAATAAATTAAAAATAATCATTATGATTTTTCATTTGTTTTGAGTAATTTCACAATAGGCAGCTATGTTTTCACAGCCATCATTTAACTGTAATAGTCCCATGATTTAAGACCAATCTCAACAGCTATAAACCCGAATTTCCATCGAACGAAACGTATATAGATTATGGTATATCATAAATGTGTCTGAAAATAAATAAAAGAAAATAGCATTAATATCAATACTAGAGGCATTAATGTGCACAAATCATTCAACAAATCAATTAATCTAAAATTTGATCTATAATAAATGAAAATTGTTGAATGATTTTGTAAATTATTCAAGCTGAAGCCAAGGCAAAACTAAAGTATAAATTGGAATAGAACGAGCAAATTAATTTGTTATCGGACGATAATTATAAATGAGCAACATGCAAACAAGAACTGGACAGACAAAACCGAACTGTTGAAAAAAAAAATTTAACAAATTAAAATTTCGGATAATTATTATTTGTTAGTAAATTAATTTAAAAAACAAACAAAAAAAAAAAACAATTTGTTATTTGTTAGCAGAAATTACCAAAAATGACGAAATTAAACCTTCCATGATGGCGCAATTGCTTTAACTTGCAACGCTGAATCTATTTTCGCTTAATGAAAATGAAACATTACGAACAAATGACAAAATTAAAACAAAAAAAACTTATTTTAGTTAATTAAAAACAGTAAATAAAATGAAAGAGATGCAAGTTTATTGCAAATTCCATCCAATACAAGAATACACATGTGATTTAAAACATGTGGCTGTGCTTTTGAAAAAAAAAAAACAATTCAAACAACAAAGCGAGACAGCAATTACCAACTTAGTAGCATTTCAATTTTTTTTTTTTTTTAAATAAAAATTATGAATAAAAAAAGCACAGGCACCAATGACTTTTGAAAGTTTTTTTTGTTGATACGATACATGCCGCTGACATTTGATTTAAATGTGTATTGTAAAGAATTTCACCCACAAAGTCTTCCATTTATACATTTGTAATGTAATAATACGTACTATACAAATTTGAATCTCTTTTAGGCAACAAGCACAAGTCTAAAGCACTTATTTTAAACATTTATACAACAAGGTCAAACAAAATGGATGATCCAATCCCATTGTCAATAACCAAAAAATAATAATAATACATACATATTATGATTAAACCATGGAAGAAGAGTAAAATGTACAAGATGCGAGTACACATTTTTTTGTTATAACTTATAAACAATTCATTTCAACATTAAATAGACGTACGTTGAGTAATGAGAATTTCATTTTCATTACTGATTTTGGAATGTTAATTGTTAATACTCATGTTTTCGCTATACTTTTGGTCACTATAAATACAGATAAATGATAAATAATGAAAAAACAAAACAAAAACAAAACCTTTTCCCTCGAAAGTTTACATATAGCATCATCGTGTAACAACATCAACGGAATACATTTTTTATTTGCATTCTTATTTTTTTTGAGTATTTGACCCACGTAAATACACACATTCAGAAATATGACTACAATATTAACAGAATGTACAATTAATTTCACAGATGCTCAACACAAATGGAAAACTCAACTTGCCATCAGCCAACCAAGGATGGAAGATGTCGTGAAAATTTTCACTAAAAAAGGGAAAAAAAAATAGGAAAGAAAAATATCAGTTAGTGCAACATGACAGATACAAAGCCACAAAAGGCATGCAAAAGACGACCAACCAACAACCGCAGAAATAAATAACATGAAGTATGGAAAAAAACTGTTTTTACTTCCAATTTCAAGAACCATTAAACTTTTGCATTTCCCATTAGTGGTCACTAAGTGAAAAGCCAAATTACTTTAATAGAAATAAATGGCGGTTATTTTTATACCAGTTTGGTTTGAACCGTGAAGCGTCAAGTACAAAACAGATTTTAATACCTCTTTAAATTAAAATATTATGATATAAATAGTTTATGGTTGAACGCAAGTTAAGATTAAGTCTCAATTTTAATGGTCACTATTGCGAACAGTGGTTTTAAGCTTTTAATCATCCATGAGAATGCCTGAATGCGTGACCAAGACCACCACTGAGATCGTGATTATTAAATGTAAAAAAAGGGAAATTAATCAGGTACAAAATTCCATTTTAAATATATTGTAAATATTATGAAACATCATTTGTAAGTAAAAAAATTAGTGGTAAGTCAGTTTCCAGCAATTTTTCAAGTATCAAACTTAAATTGCTTGTTTTTTGTAGTATTAATATTAATTATAGTAATTTCTGTATTGCTTACAGTCATATCTGAGACAATGGCAGCTGTGTTTTGTGCTTTTTAATGATACTTAATATCTAAAATTGACTGAAACCAAGTCAATACTTCTTTATCTCAGTTCTGGTAAATATAAACTATAAATTTTTAATTTATAAAGTTTATTTTATAAATAAAAAATAAAAATTTAATAATGTAGCCACGAGTTTGCAAACAAACAGTAAGCGATGTGTGGCGCCATTAATTTTAAACTGTCCCAATAATTAGCTGTAGTTATAGTTGACTTTCGCAATACAGACAAAACGAAACCAGCTGCTATTATGATATTCATCTGGTTGAGTTTTAAGTGGAAAATTATGTAACATTATAAAAATTAGCTTTTAATTTAATAAAAGCGTGATGTTAGTAAAGTGCAGTAGCATGTAGAAATATATATTTTTTTTTAAAAAAAAAAAACTCACGACGACATTATTTTGTTATTGTAAAACTTAAAAACTTCGCCATCTAATGAAAACAAAAAATTAAAAAAAAATTAATAAATACCGAAAACTGTCAATCTCTTTTCTAAAACTTAATAACTATAATAACACAAAACCAATTTACTGTCTTAATAGTAACGGAACACTTAAAAAATTATTTAAAAAAATAACATCAATCAACACAACTTTTTCATATCAAACATTTAAAACAACAAAACATTATCATAACTCTCACAATTCGAAAACAAAACAATTCACTCTGGTGTTAATTAGCGACCTAAAAGAAAATAAATAAAAAAATTCATAAAACCAAGCAAACATTCCTTTCACTCGATTTCAACATCTCTAAATATATTTTCTACCGGAAGACTAAAATTAAAACTTACAATCTCCGTTTCTTGATACGTAATCGCATCTCCTTTAGCTCCAGTAATGTGCTTTATAATTTCCCTCACAGGTGTCGTTGGGCATGCTAAAAAAAACATCAAAAAAAGTAAATAAGTTATTATTATTTCCCCAAGTGTAAATTGCATTTTTCAGGAAAGAATGTGAAAATAGACTTGCAACGATTGAACAGTGCAACATTTACTAATTCTACAAGTGCAACAAGCAAAACATACCTAGATCCCCACTACTGCTGGACTCTGTAAAGCTGGGGGTACCTTCAGTATGAGTAGGCGTGGATCCTTCAACACTGTGTGGGGGAGTCCAAGTCACTGTCCTAATGGTTGAGCTAATGCCAGATGTTGTGGAGCTGCTATCGGACAAAACTGACTGACTGGACATTGTTGATTCAGTTTTCAACGTGATATGCGATATACTAAATGAAAATAAATCCAAATAACAATACATAAATTATCCATATTTCTAACTTCACTTATTTTCATGCGTAAAACAAACCGAATACACAACACGAAGCAATTAAGTTAGTATATTCATTCGAAAATACAAACATATCCGCGTTAATTGCGTGGATTTAATGAGTAGAAACTTTTGCAGTGTTTTGTATTTTCGAATGGAGCTAACTATGAACTTAGGTAGTAAAAAATAATAAGGTGAGCGTTTTAAAAGTAGGTTAGCTTCCAAAATGTGCACACTAACTGTTAATGTGACAAACTTGGATCATGACATAGCAAACTACACCACAAGGGAATAGTTAAGAAACGACTTAATTAAAACCAAAATAACATAAAAGATTTAAAATATGCACTTGAGGCACATAATATACATGTAAATTAACTTTTTAAGCCTAAAACAATAGATGGGATTTAAAGAGTGAATAGGTTAATGCCACACTTCCGACTCGATTAGACTTTTTTTTTAAAAAAATATTATTCACTCAACCACAACCAGTCCATACAAGTACCTAGTTGTTTTAACTCTAATACCAGCAATGATTATTGCTCGGTGGGCAACTTTAGAAGCAATAATCTGTCGTAACTCTGTGTTTCGAACACTGATAAATAAAATTGAGAATTAAAAAAATATGTACTGAAAAAAATAATCAAAAATAGTTCGGAAAAATGGAATAAATTTACAACTGTAATCAGGGATCTTGCAAAATCAGATTTTTAATCTCAAAATTTGGTTTACAAAGCAAATTGTATAACTGCAAATCGCAAAATCCCTATTTAGGAAATGTCAGATGACCTACACATGCCGGAATATAGGTCAAGAACAGACATAAACAAAGCTGTACATTTCAATTTTACCGGTTTTTTTAATGCCGTTAAAATAAATCAACAATGAACAGACATTACATGATCTCGCGTATCTTTCTATCTTTTCCTTGTTCCGCCATGTAATTAATTCAAATAAATAAAAATTCCCCGAGTGAATTTTATATTTTTTTATTATTTCATTTTTTTTTTTATAAAACAATTATGTCTACTCGTATATGATAATATCTGGCCATACCTGGCCATGTACGACTATAAATGAGTCATAATGAGATACGATTGAATATCAAGTTCAGATCTGGTATTCCATATCTGGCCTACATCTGACATTTCCGTAAGAAAAAAAGATTTCTTATACCTTATGACATCACTTTTATCTGTTGTATCGAAATTACTCATCACTGGTTTTACTGTAGCAGCATCGCCAGATGCAGGATGGACACCATGATCAGTATGCGATCTTGGTCGCCCTCCGTCTTTCGTAGCTTCTTCGAAAGTTGGCGGAGGGGTAGAAGACACGGGGAGATCTGAGCGTACACCTGTAGCACCTAAAACACAAATGAAATTAAACTTTTTGTCTAAAGCTAAAATATTTTTAAATAAAAAATAAAATAAAACAATAAATAAAAAAGAGAACATTTATAAATAGGCGTTAATGAAATAAAATCTTTAGTTATAAGTGCACTTTTACCATTTTTATAGAGCTTTAAACGATTTAATATTACAAATTTAGGCCCACGCAGTATGGGGTCGTTTCCACACAAGAGCACGCTATTGCCCTCACAGTTGGAGGACCGCATACAAAAGGAATTGGATCTTACTAGAGAAAAGCGAATTTAAAATCTTAAATGTTCTCGCACTAAAGCGCTAACAATGCTTAATAAAATATTTAAATATTAAAGAGGATGTATCACGTTGGGTTCAGTTCACCACTTTGTTAAAAATGCATTCATAAATTCAAAAGTGCTTGATTAAAACAAACAAAAAACTACTACTCAGGGTGCGGGGGTAAAAATTGCAAGGTTTCGTGTCTCCAATCAAAATAACTACAAATTAATAAACAAATAAAAATAAAGTATGCGTTAAAGTATGCGTGGTCACCTCAAAAACCATGCAGAAATGTTGCAAGCTATCGATGATCCAGGGTTACAAGTGGCAATTAATTAACATTTCATTTGTCCAATTTTGTCTCCGTGGATCATCGTGAACATTTCAAATTTCCTGATCCCAACTGCCGAATATAATTATAAATTTTTTCAATTTATATTTATATTTGAAGAAACTTTCACTCGAAAAAACCAGGGATCAGGTAATTAAAGCCTTGCCACCTTTTTCTCTATTCCTTTGAAGGGAGGCACGAGGAGGAACAGGGGGCGGAGTCCGATGCTGTTTTTGAACACCCCCTATCAAACGATTGTGTCGAACTGCAGAGGGAGCCTTGCTAGTAGCAGTCAATGGAGGAACTTGCCCACCACCAGGTGAGGAAAGGTTCGAGTCACCTGAAACAGGAGTCGAAGCTAACAGCAGCCTCAGTATCAATTTTCGTTATCTTTGTAAATACAAAATGCAAATTTTATTCGGTTTTTTTGTTGAAAACAATTAAATAATTTCATCAGTTTAATTAAAAACCGAATAAAACAACATTTATCGAAGTTTAAAATGAGTAAGTAGATAAAAGAAACATTTGAAGTTAGTTTATATACCTAGCACGTGTGGTAACTCGTCCATTTGTCTTGCTTCTGCCAAAGAGCGATGTCTTAAAGATAAATTTTTCCTTCGAGAAGGTGAATGTTTCAATGCTGTAATGCATAGCAATATTAGTTTTAGCGGCAGTATTTAAAAATATGAATAATTTTTTTAAAAAATATAAATAAAAATATAATATAACCCATATATAAAATATCAAAATGTCTACAAAACATTATTGGTAACAAAACAAACAAACAAAACTATTTAAACTTGAAAAAAGTGAGTTTCCTCGTTAAAAGTTCCATGCAATCTAACAAGCCATTCGTTACAAGTGGCCTTATTTGGCTTTTTAGTAGAAATAAATATGAAAAATAAATAATAAAATATTAAAAGCTAACCAAAGTGGACGCCAGAAACCAAAAGAAATGCACAGTATTAATAACTTTATAGGTAATAATAATAATGATAATAAAAATAAAAAATCGCAAGCATCCTTAACCACCGAGTTAAATTTAGTCACTGTTAATTGAACAAATTACTCAACCGAATGCATGCAGTATTTATTTAAATAAATAAAAAATAAAACTATAAAAAATAAAAGTCCTACATGCACTGCTAGTGTTAAATTAACTACCAAAACAAATTAAATGGTAGTATGAAACGCAATATAAGCAGCTAATTTTAAAAAAATGCAATTTATTATAAATATAGCATTAATTTTGTCGTTTTTCTTAGAAAATCAATTGCATTCATCATTTTTTTAAAACTTTGTTTAGGAAGCAGCGGAATTATTAAAATGAAATTATTTTTTCTTATTTTTTTTAAATAAATTTATTTTATAAAAATAAACATTTCAGGTTTATTCAACGCAATAAAACCCAAAAATAAAATAAGATGTATGAATATGCGCTTCCTATTTACTACCAATCAAATCTGCCATCAGATAACACTATAACAGATTAATCTGTAATTAACCAATTTAATTAAATATCTAGTTCATTCAAGTGATAACAGATTTGAGAACTAGTGTTAGAAGCGTGTATTACAAAGCAATCAAAAACTTTCGATCAAACACTTATCAGAACAAATTAAAAGTGCAAAACCATTTTTTTCTGTCAATTAAATTTTTAAAAAAAATAATCATAATGAAAAATATATTTTTTTTTTTAAACCCAGCACCCAATACAACTGGTTTTCTTGTTTAGACGATGATTTATTGAATTTTTTTTTTAGCAAAAATAAAATAAATGTAAATAAATAAACGATTAAAAATACATAAATAATATCCATATAAAAATAAAATATAAATAAACAAAAACTGGCTAAAATAAAAAATAAAAAATTAAAAAATGAGTAGCCACTTAACCAATATCATTTCAATTCGTATAAAAATTGTACTTAAAGATTAGGGGCATTCAATCCTTGATAATTTTTTCGAAAACTAATATGTTAGTGCATTTCGTCCTGAAATGAAATAAAAAATGCATTATAATTTCATTATTTATTTCGTTGTCAGAATAAAATGGTTAATCACGATCGGTACGATGACTGAATACCCCTACGTAAAAACTCATTAGCTAAACATTCTACTCCATAAACGACCTAAATTCTAACCAACTTTCTCAAGTAACTCATTACCCACAAACACAGATGTTTTGGGCTTTTCTGGGCTTTTTCTTAATAATTTTTTAAAAAAAAAAAACAGTTTTTTTTTCTTATTAAACCCAAAGAAGAATTTGTTTCTGTTAAGTGCTTTCCTGTTATAAACATTTGTGTGGAAGAATTCATACCTATATAGCTAGATACCAGTGCTCTAAATCTACGGTGCGGGCCTTTGATTTCTGGCAGGTCCACTACAGGAAAGCAACACAGAGAAACAAGCAAAAATACATTTGGAAATTAGTAACAGACTTCTGGTCACTCGAGACGCGCACAATTTTTCTTTTTCAAGTTGGCATAATTATTCTAATACTTGACATTTTACATGACAAAAACTTTACAAAATAAATCTACAATTTCAAACCTCTCCACAGAAAACTGAATTTCCACTTACGTGACGGAATTTTCTTAAATACAGTTTTAGCCATGAAATCTTGAAATCTTTGTGCGTAAAACCCAGGCCGATGCACTGATACTGTATCCTAGTGTCAAATTCCGCAAAGAATTAATACAAATTGACAAAAATAAAATTTCACCGATCAAAACTCACTCCATCATGAAGAAACGCTTTCCACGTATGCTCAAATTTCTTTCTTAATCGATAACTCTGTAAAATATCGATAATACCCAAATAAAGAAGTAATCGCTCTCCTTTCGCATTTCTAGCAGGAATGCCACCAGGACTAAAATGTAAAAATATAAAATTTTAGATTATTTAATATTTTTATAGTATAATTAAACGTACGGTACGTCTTCTTCTTCATCGATTGGTTCTACATCAGCTTGTATCGCTTCCATTGCTGTCGAATGAGCAACTAATTTTTGCCGATTGATTGATTTGCTACGCATCAAAATGGCGCTCGAAGGACCTTGCAAAATAAAAAAGCAAATTAACATCACAAAGTTTTGTTTTCGGAATTAATTTATTATATATACCTGCAGCATCATTGGAGGCACTTGCATTTTGCAGTTGAGGTTGCTCTTGAGACTTTAAATGCAATCCCTAAGTTGGAAATATAAATTGATTAAATTCCTAAATATTTTTCAAGAAAAATGTAAATATATATCTAACTTGTCGTTCTCTTGCAGCGTGGTCAAGATTATGTATTCCGACAAGTAAACTGTAGTCCATAATTTTAAAACTCTCTAAAACCTATTAAATTTGATTATTAAGATAAAATGATCAGAATTTTATTATATATACTTACTCTACAATCCCTTTGAATTGTCTTTACTAATGCATTGTATGTTTCGGCCTCTAATAAAATGCCTTCTGTATAATGCTCCATAAAATCTAAATCTTTAAATGTGGGTGATGCTTTAACTCGTTCATGTTTCGATGCTTTTCGTTTATATGTTGATCCCTTTAAATCATATTTCTGATGCATCTTCACTGAAGATGGTAGTAAATTATTCATTACACCTAAACGGATATTTTTACCGCCACACTAAAATTAAAAATTAAAAATAATAAATATATATGACATTTAACTACTTATCCCTGAATTACCTGATAACAATACAATCCAAAAAACTTAGGAAGCAACGTACGAGGATTTTGGTTTAAATTCTGTAAATTAAATCAACTTTTATTAGTTATCAGCTTAAACAATCAAAGTTGTTGATATTTACCATGTAATAACCAGGAAGTAATTTTTGTAAAAACTCCCCTTCTTTATGTTGAACTGTTTTAATAATAAACTCATCGTCCTGTGTCAAATAAAAAATACTCCCACTAGCACCGGGATTACACAGCTCACGCAGTGGTTCATTGCACATAGACAACTAAAAACAAAACAACATTAGTAACGATAACATTAACACCTTTCCATTTTACCAAAAACATACCAAATAATCATCAGGTTGAATACCAAACAAATCGCGAAAATAACGGAATGCAACAGGAGCGTATGTCTTAAATCTAAATTCGGCGCATCTATGCGCTGGCGTACTATTACTTCCCTCACTAGGGAAAAAAATATTCAAAAAATTAAAAAATTATCGCACATCAAAGAAATTCCAATTACGATGGGAAAACTGCAGTTTCAATAACAGCAAAATCGTGCATTAGAAGATCTCTTTCAGGTTTCGAAGCCAGTGAACCGATTGAATTACTAATTCCCAGTTGAATTGAACACATAATTTGGGATGTTTGAATCTAAATAGCAAAAATATATAAATAAAATATTCAATAAAATCAAAACGCATACCCTCAATTCATACTTTTTTGAATGTGATTTGCCCTTCCGGATCGACTCGACGATGTCCAATTTTTCTTTCTTTTTCAGTGCGATACACTTTCGGCGTCCGCGGCGTTGAATCCGGAGATCCGGCTCCATTGCTCGTCGGCGCTGACGGAATTACAGACATCTACAACGTGTTTTTATATTTTAAACTATCTGAATCATTCAAATCGCGAGAAATAACGCTTACATCTAATGGTGGCGGCTTCGTCCTCGTAGGCGATGATATGGATTCTGTATTCGCCGTATCTATTACAAAATAGCAATAAAAAAATGTGAAAAAAATCAGAAATCGCTGTAACTGTGTACACAATCGTGAAATTAGAAACACGTGGGATACAGCGTTTTTAATTGTCGATAAAATGTAAAATATAATCACCTATAGAGCCTGGTGAGGCAGGATTTATTAATTCAATGGAGTTTGCATCGCTGGCGACAGCTGAGGCCGCTGCCATCTTGATTCTTCCACCCTCTACTCTAAAGATAGTTACATAAAAATGAAGTACTTAAATTTCAGTTCGTAAGCACAGTCGGCATATCGTTTCTTCTGAATGGTCTGAGAATGAGTTTTGTAATCGCATTACTAAATACTGACTCCTCACATAAAAATTTCTCCTCTGTGATTCACCGACTTGCTGTTGCAGGAAAGTATTGCGCATGCGCAGTACACTTTCTTATTTAAGAATTTTTTTATTATTTACTTTCAAATAAATAAAACATTAAAAACTCTTATGTTTCCGCAAATTAATTTTTTTAATGTCGAATTTTTCAATTTACCTGTATTTTTAATTTTTATTAATTTTATTACATGACGTCATATGATTTTCAAACTGCGGCTGCGCAGTGAGGAGGTTCTGGTTTTTGACCAACTCCCACCTTGTTTACACGAAAACATCATTGTTTCCGGGAGAAGAATGCGATTGTTTTGCTAATCGCATCAAAAACCTCAGTTCGATTAACCCGTATTTACGAATACGCGATGAGCTTTTCCCCTTGCATCCACGATTGTGTCATTTTCACCGAAATCGGACCTCCACCGGATTTAATCGTTCGTCTACCCCCACCGCCAGTTCCTACATTCCTACAAAATTCAGTCGATGTTTTGGTCGCAATTAACAGCTCGTGTAACTTTTGCAATTGGGCACGTGGTCTGGATCTACCATACGTGGAATTAGCGCGCCAGTCGAGCGACGATAAGATTTATTTCGGCGCTATTTCCGCATGTTTTGCAGTCATTGTAATGAGTGTATTGATTGTAATCGCCGTTCTCAGGTGCAGAGACTCGAAAGTTAAACCGATTCCAGATGTTTTTGGGAAAAGAGACTGTTCGAACGTCGCCTCAGTTGCTGATGGCTACATCAACGGAGGAATTGATGAATTAGACTGCCATAGACCGAAGATCTTGTGGTCTGGACTCGGTGTTCAGGAAACAAATCCGTATACGTTGCAGCATCAGTCCATCAGTCGAGAGGAACCCGAGTCGTTTGCTCATTACGATTACATCGATTATGGATCGTTAGGGCACACGTACGCCTATCCTGACGAAGTTGTGCGAATTGTGCACGACAAAGCGGATCATTACTACTATTCGGATTCGTTGGATGTGTCGTTTGCCAATACTGGTTTTGTTGATTCGGAAAATCACGCTACTTCGTTATAAGAGTACAAAATGCCTCATTTGTGGTCATCGTTGTGCAAACTAATGGTTTAGAGGCTATTTCATTGTTTTTTTGTTGTTTTTTTTTGTATTTTTTTAGAATAAACTTTTTATTATTTTGTTAATAATTACTTAGGATTAGGTATGTGAAAAACATGATTTTGTATACAGTACAATTCCATTACTTACTTATCATATCATTTATTTATTTTCCAAAGTCTAAAATGTCCTGAAAATTCAATTTTCAAGACAGATTTTTATTAATAGATTTTATGTAAATTCTGTTTACATATTCGGACGTCGAGTTCTAGTAGATTTTCTAGTTCTGCATGCATAATTCGAGCAAATAAATACAAATATGCAATAGGTAATTCTCCAAGCACTTTATAATACCAATTTTATGTATTTTTTGACTGCCTGGATCCAGTTATAACTAGAATGTTGCTTGAAATTGCATTAGGTGTTTTGACATTAACATGCTCAATTGTAAATGCTATGCAATTGGTTGTAATTTGGACGACCCGTATGGAAAATGCAAGAAATGATTTACTAATAGATGGATAAAAATTCTAGTCTTCTCCGGTTTAATTATGTAAGTCTCTGGGAATTTCACGCCATGTCTGTAAATTACTTTATCGTTGGTTTAGTGTAATAAGTGTTTTTTTCGTGTTTTTACTTTGTATATTACGTAAAACCTGTTGTTAAATGGAGTAAATAGTTGTAATTCTTTCACACCAATTTGCATTCATTTTTTTTAATATGAATTTTTAGTATTATAGCAAAATATAATGCCTATTGCGCAATAAAGAGCAAACAAAAAATAAACATACATTAATTTGTTCATTAAATTTACATAACTCGGAATTAACACGCTGAATAATTTACTCAAATGAACTCACTGCATCGAGTGAGCCAATTCGTCTAATTCGTCTAATTAAATGCATTTGCTGCCTGCACAAAATCTTCGTACTATTTTTTTTATTATTTTGTTTTTAACTTAAACTTGTTTTTAAACTTAAGCACGATTTGGCAGTGTTATACATTACAGCTACTAGAATTAGTGCAAATATTGGTGATTATACATGTAATATAAGGTCATTTCAACATATCAAAAAGACAAGTTATCCACAGGTGCTGCATCCCGGGTACCTCAAATAGGCGTTCGTGAGTAGTACAATAATCATACACTATACACGACTTCTACGTCGTAACACAAAAGGCACCAATAATATTACACCAAACACAAAAAATGCTGCAATAAGCTTTGTATCCCTCGACCACGAAGAACTTGGCACAATATTCTCAGCGGTTAACAATTGTCAATTATGAGTTGCCATACATTCCTCGATTTTCTCGGCGATCCACTGCAGTATAAAAATTCAAGTTATATATTATAATTTGTTTTTAAAATTGTTATTTCAAATTACCGTAGAAACTTCAATATTTTTCACATTAATAACACGAACGTTGTCACCACTTCCGAAGAATCCCAAAACCTTTTTCTTCGCCTCCTGGGGAGTATTAAACCATTAAATAAAAATCGTAAATCCTATTTACAAAAATAATAAAATTCGTACCCTTAAAGGGATAACGACTCCCTTCTCCGTAACTTTAGGTGATCCTTTAATTTCTTCCCAAGATAACTGCCAATCAGAATTCCACTGACCAAAGATGTCACCTTTAACCACCATTACGATTCGTCTATATTAGAAAAAAGTATTATTATTATTTTCTTATATAAAATTTTACACTGAATAAAATTTACTTATCGGTGATTAGAACGATAAGCTTGCCGTCAGTGGAAATAATGGCATGTGCAACATAGACGTCCGTTGTTGCAAATTTTCCCTTCTCCACGTCCTGAAGCAGTTTATTTCCTTCTGCTTCGTGCTTATTGTATGGCCTTACTATTTTATCGTCTTGGAAATAACGCGGAGGCCGCAAGCGCGTTACCTCAGTCGAGGTGTCAGCAATTCTATACAAAAAACAACTATTCTATTAGCCAAATTCACTTTTCTGTTCATTTTTAAACCTGCCTTTTCACAGAATCTAAAGTCCCACTAGCAAAGTCAATTACACCAGCAGTTGGACGTGTTACCAATCCCACAACGCCCTTGCCGACACCTTTGAAAAAACCCTCAACGCCTTCCTCTTTTGCCCCTGTGATGGGCTTCACGAAAACACCAGTTACACCATCAAACACTCCCTGAAAATAAATTATTTAAGCATGTTATCGAAACATTCCAAACCATTAAATTACCATAACGAGTCCTTTTCCACTTTGAGCTAATCCTTCTTGAATATTTCCCGATCTTTGTAACTGAGCTTCTCTTCGTTTTCTCTGATAGTCGTCATCCAAAGTGAGAGCTGCAATTCCTTTTCCAAGTGTACCAGTTATTCGCGACACGGCACCTGCAGCACCACCCACAGCGTGGCCGAAAAGACTTTTCACACCCAACGCAAGACCTTCTGCAAATTCCTCTGGTCCTTGAATGGCGCCCTAAATTAAATTTCAAATTAAGTAAACAGCGTGATGATATTTATTGAGTAAAAATACTTGGATTGGTTCGTAAAAGAGGTCTTCGACTCCTTGCCTCAATCCGATTACAAGTCCAAAAGGATTTCCAATTACATCTAAACCTAACACAAGAACGTACATTTGTTTGATAGCCTATAGAAAACAATAAATGAAAATTAATTGTCAAGAAATGAGTTAAATATGTCTACTTGGCCGCAATAATGAGTGATAACTTCACCAGTCAGTTGTTTTTGACTCATAAATTTGTGTTGTCTTTCGAAGAAGGCCAATCTAATACAAACATTCTGCTTAAATTGCATTAAAAATTAAAAATGTAATAGGAATTTACTTGAAAACGACGTCTTGTATTTCTGTAAGTGTTACCCCAACACTCTGTACAAATAGGCTGACAAAGTTTGCAGCTAATGGATTTGACTTTTTGTCAGTTGACGAAGACCCTTGATTCGAAAAGCTGACGTGAACCTACGACAAATTTATATGTAATAAATAATAGAAGTTTCAAATAAAAACATTTAAAAAATACTAACTTTGAGTGGAGAAAAATGAAGCAAGTCGTAAAAGTTCTCCTTGTCTTGATCTACTTGAATTAATGCGACATCTCTCAGTTCAATTTGAATAAATTCAAGATCTTTTTCCACAAGTTTTTTCTAAAATTTGAAATATAAAATCATTATATCGAGAGCATGAAATATGCTTTTGACAAACCTCATCTTCGGTTTGTTCTTCCAAAGTAAACATTGTCAGTATCCCACCAATAAAAGCTTGGTCAATTTTAATGTGGAATTCTTGGATAAGAATCTTGAAGTATCTAGATTGAACCATTTGCAATTAATTTATAAAGTAAAAACTAAAACGAAATAAATGTATTACTGGTATTGTTGTATAGTGCTGAAATCCGACTTCCTCATCATAATACTCACTTCCCCGAACGGTTTGGGTTCTATTCACAAAAAAATTCATTCATTCATAACTGTAAATTATTAATTTTTAACAAAATTCTACCAACCGCAGTCAACAGCAACTGTTTTAGACGGTGGAATGGGTGCCAGTATAACAGGAAATATACAATCGGGCATTTGGTTGTCTATTTGAAGTCTATTTATCTTAGCATGCACCTGCAATCGATGCGGAGATGTTTTATACATGATCCAACATCCAGGTTGAAAACTACGACGAATCTTTCGTTTATTCGGCTTGTAGAGTTTTCCTTCGATAAAATCGATCTAATAAATAAATCAATAATTAATAAGAAAAAAAACCTTAATTTTTCAAATTACTTCGATTTTATGTTCGAGCATCTGTCGAGGCGTTGACGGCTGACCAGTCTTAATAGCATTTAAATAATTTTGATACGCTTTTTCTATAACACTAGACATTTCTATGGACAATGGTTTAAAACGACGAGCTTTTTCTTTACATGTTTCCCACACTACTCCAGAACTACAATTTGAAAACAATCAGTATTCATTTAAAAAATTTCTAAAAATAAATAAATTATTACCTAGCAATCGAAATGTACAGCACTTCTCTTGTGTTAATATTATCAACTAGAGATACACCAACTCCTTGAATGTGAATGTTGATTTCCTGTTCGATTCGCTCGAATTCAGTGGCCTGAAAAAACAAAAACAAATTAATTAACTAATTTAATTCATTTTTCAATTACTTACAAATTGTGTTTTAGTTGCAATACTAATATCATCCGTAAATAAAAGTGTTCGCTGCGTATCATCCAAAAACGACACCCAATAACCTTCACCCTTCTCCGA
Organism: Strigamia maritima; assembly: GCA_000239455.1. Taxonomy (NCBI): domain Eukaryota; kingdom Metazoa; phylum Arthropoda; class Chilopoda; order Geophilomorpha; family Linotaeniidae; genus Strigamia; species Strigamia maritima. Next base: position 329,424 of record JH431845.1, on the reverse strand, counting down.
TTTAAATTCACCAATGCCATCCTAAATCATCAAAATTTAAATAAAAATTAATACCACAAACACTAATATCACGACTTACTTTAACTAAATCATTTTTGTATTCTTTTTTGTCAGGTGTCCACAAAAATTCTCTCTTGCCGAGAGGATTATCCCAAGTATAAAACATTGACTCACAAGGTCCAATAGTAAACGTTCGATCTTCAGCGCTAAACAAAAAAATATAATTAATCACTCAAAATGTCGATTTCATGTATTCTTACGTTTGACGGCATGTAATAGAAACATTTGGCATGGAATTAACTATTTGAACACTGGCCATTCCTTTTTTGTAGCTAGCAAAAGATAAAATTGCAGAAGACTCGTTTACTTGGCACTCGACTTGAATTCCACCAAACTAAAAAAAAAAAAAGTAATTAATATTGTATACCGTACTCAAATTAATCCATCGTTTACTTTATTTTTAAAGGGTAATAAAGTTGTATGTTGATCGTTATATAAAAATGGTTTGGACACTTCAGGACAATCTTTAATTCTTATCATTATTTCCGATTGTTTAGTTTGTTTTGGCCAAAACGGTAAACACTATAAACAACATATTGTCATCAAAATAAAACATTTCAAAATTAAATATTTAATTTTACCTGATTGGATGGCATAGTCATCCATTGAGTCGCAAAATTTTCGCAATATTCGACATCATATTTGCAATTGTTCATTAACAAGTAATACGGTGTGAAAATTACAATTTTGCTCAGTTTGAAATTACTGAGCCGAATTTGAACCCCAACCTTAAAAAAAAAGTAAATAAATAAAATAAAAATTTTTAAATCATTAGTTTTACCTCGTAATTGAAGCCATTTGTATGTTTGCACTTTACAGTACCGGAACTACCAACAACATCAATCGAAAATTTATCTGACCATTCCGTGTCTTGAATTTTCAAGCACGTCTGTTAAAAATTCATACAATTTACACAAATTGAATTAATATCTAAAAAAAGAGTACTTTTTTCCGTGCAAAGAAATGTTTGGCTTTAAAAGAGAAAAGTATTGGTCCCACATGAGTAACTGGATGATTCGTAATACTGGTTTCTTCCGCCTAAAAAGAAAATAATCTCATATATAATACATTAGCAAAAACCAATGCTGATAAAAAGGCGCAACTGCAGCAATCGGACCATAACTCGAGCAACATAAAGTCTGATACAGATCGTGTACCTGCAGTGAAAGCTTTCTTGAAATAGAAAGGTGACAACCAGTAGGTCTAGTTTTCTACAGGCAGGAGGAAAGAAGCAAATTTTAAAACTTTAAAGCTTACATTAGTAGTACAGGTAAAGAAGCAAATGAAAGAAGCATTTAACATTTTAAAAAAATGTTAACGGTTAGTACTTTGCAGTTACACACAAAACCATTCTCAACAAATATATAATCCGTTCGCAGTTTTTTAAATTTACTTTATACACCAGAGGTAGTCCTGTTTTGTTGATCATCCAAAATGGACAGTAAAGAGATAACGTTAGAGAGCTGTAGTCATTTTCGGTGTAAATTCCAAGTTCCTAAAACGAAAAAAATAATTGATTAATATGAAAATGATTGTGTTAAAAAGGTTTTTATTCTTACCAATGTATTTTTCAAAGTTGTATTTGCGTTTGATTCGAACGACCACACGCTTAGATCTTCGACTTTGCTTTCTAATTTTCTCGAACAAGTCCACGTTTGATTCAAGTAGTCTTTTATCTAAAAACACATTATGTAGTAAATTGCAGCACCGGATTTCTAGCCAAATTTATAAACGTACTTGCAAAGTAAGTACGGTGCTATTGACATCCATCCAAAACAATTCTATTTTTTCTCCTGAATTTATTGTTTCGTCTTTCAATTCGCCTTGGCGATTGCAGCATAACGGTATGGGAAGAAAATTTTTTAATAAAACAGTCGGTTTTAGGTTAAGAATGTAACAAGTGCTAGCCAGGGTTTTCTTTTTTGTATCTTCGAAGAATATTTGATCAATTTCACCGATTGTCTATTTAAAAAAATTAATTACGGTTTTATTTTTTTTACATCAATTTATTTTAATTCTTACGTGAATATAAAATGGCCGACCATTCAGTTGTTTTGATTCGCATTCTAATACTCTGTGATAAGTAGGATTTTTAATTAGATCTTTCCACGTATAAGAAATAACGGAAAATTTATGCCTGTGCCCAAAAAAATAAATTACAATACATTTAAGAGAAAATAATCAATATTTTAAATTTAAAACGTACTCATCATTTTGCGGACGAAAGAACATTTCGTTAGTCGTGGTATAAACTGCAGACATGGGTACGTTAAACATTTTGTTCGGTACAGCAATACCACAACAAACTAACTCGTCCTTTTCCTTCGCCATGTAATAAACTTCAATAGGAATATTAAACTGGTTTCTTATCTATAAGTTCAAAAAATAATAATATAAGAAATATACAATAATTTCACGTAATTAATTACCTGCACTACTGATCGTAAACTAACTACTTTTGATCCATAAACTGCTCTGACATCGCAAACTAGTCCCCATTGATCGCCAGGATACGTTTTTTGTGGTAATGGGAACAACCGTTTGTCAGCTTTCCTGATAGACATGTGTCGGACAATGTTCATGTCATTTATCTGAAAAATTGTAAAATAGTCAAAATACATCGAATTTAGTAAGCAGATAAAACTTACTTTTACTATCAACTTATTGTCATTTGCCATTTCCTGCATTCTAAGTACCGACTTCTTTTCCTTAATTCCTTTTTCCATTTTAGCACAGAGCGAAACTGATGCATTTGGTTCCAAAACAACGTCGGTTATAGCCTCTTTTGAAGATTTCCCATACACCTAAGCGTCAGAAATTTGTTATTACTTATTAGCACATTGTAATATAATAGGTTTTTAAAAAAAATAAATAAAATAACACAATTTAATACCTCGGTAGCATTAGTGGAAGAAGAATTTAGCATTAAATGCCATTTCATTTGCTGAAGGTTAGTTAGAAATAAAAAAACAATCATTAGAGGACAGAATAGACAAACCACCACAAAGAGACAAGATTAAACACTCGAAGAAAACATTGAATTGATCTTTAAAAGCATGTACCATAGTATTTAGTATTTTTACACTCACCCCAAAATCTTCATGGCTTAAGACTAAGGTGATGGGAAAACCTGTGTAGTTTTCGACAACATAAGGTGCCGATGGCGCATCTATTTTTGTAGTAGTCACTAAATTTACTGCATCGCTGAAAGACTATATTTAAAAAAAAAGATTTAAATGTTTATTTCATCTATTAGATTAAATTAATTACTTGTCCAAGATTTGTTAACACTTCTAAACTTGTTTTAGATATGACAAGATCCATAACATCTTGAGATTTGATTAATAAAGTCGATTTTGGAATTTCAAAAGACATTTCGTCCAACTCCTCTTGTTCGATTGCAGGCGGCGGTTCATTGTTCATTCTCATCTAATTAAGAAAAAACTAATGTTGTATAAATTCGTAAAATATAATTATACAAACCTCAAGAATAAGTTCCCAGGGTCTAACACTACTTTTGTTCGTTTCAACACGCTCGATGAACGGTTCCCATAAAGCAAGTTTCTCATTGTAGCACAACATTTCAAGACTGAGACCACCACTTATTTCAACCTTAAAGTAATATCAATAAACATCAAAACCGATTTCCTAATTGTAAAACAAATTCTATTCGTACAGCTTTACTCCAATTCTTCATTTCTGCATAACAATTGCTTTCCAAAAGCAACATTGGTATGGTCTGAAGCCCAACTCCAATTTCCAAAGTCAACAAAATCGTTTTAACTCTCAGAAACATCTTAGAAAAAAATTAATTTCAAATTAAAACGTCTTTCACTAAAAAAAATAATAATACCTGTTCGTTTCTTGGTTCCAATTCGGTTGTCGGGACGACAACCGTATCTTCAACTACCTCCACGCCTTCTTCTAAAAATAAATTATAATAAACTCATTAAACAACGAAAACATCCACTCACCACTCGTACCTGGCTTTAGAAACCAGTAATCCATTTCATTATCGCGTTTAATTTGCCATAAATTAGAGTAATCTTCCTCTGCAGCCCCAATCAATTCATCCGACGGCTAAATAAAAGTATTAAATAAGCGGCAACTTTTAAGTTTTAAAAATAACTAACCGGTGGGACCGCAAATTTTGACATTATAGACGATAACAGGCGTACTGAAGCAGGTGTCAAATGTAGCTCGATGTCGCCAATATCCAAATCAACGTGCATTCCTTCACCAAATGGAATGCTGCTGGATAAGCTAACGCTACAAGGGCTTAAAATCTAAAAATAGATAAATAAAGTTTAATAATTTATTCATTCATTTCTCATTGCACGAACCTCAGCCGTCGTATCAGCCCGATATTCTGGATTAAAACAGCAACTTAATATTTGTAAATCATCAATAGCTCCAGACATAGTTTGCCTTTCAGGTGACATTTTTAAGCGTAGAGATGCTTCCATCTGTAAAACATTAAGAATATTATTGCATTATTTCATATTATTGCAGCAATTTCTAAATATTTACATTTAACATGACTCCATAAGTATTGATGTTTGTAATATCATCCAAAAGTATAATATCTGGTTTTTCAACGTGTATCTTGACAGTTGTGCTGAATTTAAGTGGTTCTAAACGTAATTAAAAAGTAATATATTTCTAAAATTTCTAAAATTAGTATTTTTTAAACCTGGTTTCGGTTCCTCGATAGCTTGATTGACATTAGATTTAGTTATTTTAATCCCTTTAATTTCTTTATGTTTTGTTTCTTTAGATTTCGGATTGTCAATCGTAAAGAACTGCGATATCATCATCAAATAATCAGGGCAGGCAATCAAACTAAAGCTGTAAACCTTGACGTCGACTGATATAATAAAGTTATGTTATACTTCTAAAAATTAACATTACACATTTATTTACGGAATATATCAGCAGTTGAGTCCTTTTTAAACGTCACATCAACCATGTTGTGTGAATCCACTGATGTTCTTTCCATGAGCCTGGTTATAAAACTTTTCTGGCTTTCTCGTATGTCATCCAAAATGCAATTCACCAACACAACATTCGCACAAATACTTTGATCTGAAAATATTTCTCCTTTCACTGCAACTACATGTAATTCAAATTTAGCTAAGGCCTGCAACGAATTTCGGTTGACAACGCCCTCAGTCTATAATAAAATTTAAAAAAAATTAAATTATGGTGAAATAAAAACCAAACAGTTTTCAAGTTTACCAAATTCGAGCTTCCGGAATACAAAGTGGCCGATAACTTGTCCAGTGCGAAATAAAACTTAAACGACGTATGAACCGTGTGAATTGATGGTACTGGCGACGATTCCTCTATTACAACAGACAACTCCCTTTTTGCATCTTTAAAAAAAATATTAAACATTTAACATCGTTCTTTAAAATTTTAATAATAAACTCACTTATAACAAATTCCTTATGTATGGGTTCGGCAACAGCTAAATCCAACATCGTGATATCGATTTCCCTCAAATCAGTGATTGGTTCTTCACTTAAATTTTCATTCAAGGTATTCATTACAAAAGAGTAATCTTCTTGAGAAACTGTCGCCTAAAAAATTATTTATTAATTAACGTTTTGTAAATTTTTCGCCATACTTACAATGACCATTCCCAATTTGCCATTGATATCTATTTGGGGAATATCAACACACCATGATGCTGATAAGTTTCGCTTGATATCTAAACCTATAGTTATAGGTTTCAGTAGCATGCATTCGGCTTTTAATTTAGCTGCTTTATTGTCCCATAAGGCCCTAAAAAAATTAAAACTTAAACAAAATAAATAAAAATTTCAAAGTAAGTGTTTACCTTGATGTTTTGAAGTCTTGCAACTTTATCGTTAGAGACTCGAGAATCGGTGAAGTCGGGTATTGAGTCAATGTAGTTTTACCAAGTGAAAATTTATTTTGTAGACTCAATTGACCCATGTCTAGAAGCAGCACTTCGAGAGACTTCGAATGTCTAGGCATAACAATTTCTGGAGCTTTCATGTTAACTGATAAACTGATACGAGATGCTTTCTCATAAGCTGATTGCACGTTTTCAATTGCAACTTCGGCCGCTTTGGCGGCGGACTCTTTAACTTTGTCAATTGCCACTTGAAAATTACTAGCAAAATTCTGAAATTATTTGTTAAAATAAAAATTGTGAAAAATGTGAAAATTTAATTAAATGCATTCAAATTTAATCTTACCATTATATCCGTGACGACTTTATTAATGAAGAAAATACGAACTTTTCCAAGTTTTGCCACCACACTCGTATCGCATTTCGCCATATCCACATAATTGTCTCCAACCGTAGCACTGTTATACACGACAATTCTTGTATCAATCACTTCTTTTCCAATTACGGACAATATCTAGAAAATATCAATCATTAAATCGATGGAATTTGTTGTTTTGTTGCACAATTTTACCCGTGAATGAATTGCACCTGGAGTTGGATCAAGAACTAAAATATTCCCTAGAACATTATAAACGGATGTCATCGATTTTTGAATGACAACTTCAGCTTTCACACCTAAAAATAAAATAAGTCAAAAAATAATTTACTATTATTTTTTTTGTTTTATTACCTCCAACATGCAAATCGAGTACTTTTCTTGCATTTGAGCAAATTGAGACATTGACCGTATTCAATTGCGCAACAAATTTTAATTCAATGTCTTCCTCTTTCCTTTTACTCAATTTGCGGGAGCTCGATTTCAATGATTTGTCTACCATTGAAGTTACGGTAGATCTGGTAGATCTATCTGATCTTATAGAATCAGATCTAGTACGAGGCAACGTTGATGGACTAGCTATCTGAGGTGGCTGGACTTTTTCCAGTTCGCCAACAAGATCCTTGGCAAATTTCACAGAATCTAGTATCGCTTCTTGATGCAATACCACTTTTAACTCAGTAAAATTAACTACAATTTGTTGGACGATTCGATTGTAGTGACTCGCAAATATGGGAGACTTTTTATCAGCCTGGATTAAACTCCAATTATTAATTTATGTAATGAAATAGTGTAATAAACCATCTCACCATTTGTAATTGAACCGTACACAAGCGTATGTCGGTGGTCTTTGCCGACTTCGGTGTTTGAATAATATATATTGGTGAATCACTATCCAAAGCTTAAAGAAAAAGAAAATATTCAGAAGCTATGACTTTGCTGAAATTAATTCAGTGTACATTTAAATTGTGTGTTGACAACTTCAATTGCTCCTAAATAAACATCGATAACCGTGTCAAAAGTACGAGCTTTCATTCCAACACCGAGATTATTAACGGAAAACTTCATAAAATCAATTTCTCGATCATCCTTCAGCCTGCTGATAACCAAACTAACCTAATTTCCAATAAAAAAATATATATTCGCCTCAAAACATCTAAACATTGTTTCTTTCTACATACTTCTCCAAGCTCAAAAGTAAATTCCACATTCGTCGACTGAATTTCTTCAGATTTTACCTCTGCTTCTTCTTTATGAGCAAGCTTTTTCAACGCTTTAACATTTTTATTGTCAATACTTAACTTTCGATTTGATTCAATAAGCGTTTTTTTAGCTTCTTCCTAAGAAATATAAGTGTTTTCAATTAAAAAAAGTATGGTATAAAATATAAATTAAATTGAACTCTTACAGCAGCGATTTTTTGGTCTAAAGCCGCTAAAATATCGTCAGTAAGAGGTTCCGATGGGGGTTGAGGAATACTAAACAGTAGTTTAGCCAATCGTAAAACTTTCTGATCAGATAAATTAAAGTGTAGGTAAGGAAGACTTCCGCGCACTTTTATTCTAAAGAAAAATAACCAAAAAAAAAAAATATATTAAATAAATATTAGACAATTTATAATTTATAGAAAATTTTTACTTTGGAAGTCGGGGATCATCCATGATTACTGATTTCTCAAGTTGAACTTCTATATTAGTGGGTTGCCAAATATGCAATGAAGTTTTTAACTTGGTCCGTGCATTCATCCAGTCGTCACCCATCGACGCAAATAGAACCTGGATTCCAGATAAGCTTAGCACGTACTTGTCGTAAATCTGAGCAATCATTTCTTTCATAATTTCTTCCTGCAATTGAAATATAATTTCAATTACATTAAGTAAACCAGCAAAAATTCAAAATATACCTGTGATGCGCCTTGTTTTGACAGTTTACTCAACGAAGTAATTCCTTCAGCTGATTCGCTTCGCTTAATACTATGCATTTTAAGATTACCCATGTCAATTAAAAGTAGAGGAACGTTTCTAAATGATGAAATCAACAGTTAAATTATTTCTTTAAAAGTTCCATTGTGTATCTTACTTCTGATAAACACCATTCTCAGGTACAATCAAATATGGACCTTTCATATCCAATTTTAAATCTAAATATTTATGCTGATCAATTGCATACTGATAGCTGGTAGCCGAATAGTCTCGTATGTCATCAAAAGTACTTGCCGCTGCAGCTTGAAATTTCCTAAATGAACGAAATATTTCGACGTGTAAATCGACATAGGTAAATGTTTATTTTTGCTTACGAATAAATTTCAACGTTCTTGGGGGGTTTGAAAAATGTTGTAATTGTATTGACTGTGTCCTGCAAATTAACATGGTTAATATTAATTTAATTAAAAGACACATCTCTGAAAAAATAACTTACAGCATGAAATATAATTTCTAACGGATTTGAAGTTACATGAAGCCTTTGATCGCACGTACCATCCAAAGGTGCCGTTTCAAACAGAACATTTAATAACAGCGCTTTTGTCTCTTTCTCTGCTGTCTTTGTTGTAACAAGTGTAGGTAAAGAACCTTTAGCGTCGGGTCGAAAACCGGTGACAGTTAAAGTGCCTACAGTCGCATTGATTCTGCCAATCAAAAAATAGTAAATTTTATTCTTATAATAAAAAACAATAAAATATTACTTGACCGCATTTGCTGAAGGTCTTTGTTCAACAGCACTTTTAACATCAACCAGTTTGAGATGTAGAACATCAGTTTGAATTGGTTTTGAATCGTCTACGATTGTAATTCGCAATTTCTTCAAGTGCAAATGAATTTTATGCTCTATAAACTAAAACAGAAAGATAAATAGTTATTATACAATTGAATGTTCTTCTCAATTTTTCTTTTATTTTACAGTTTTGGGGTAGACGGCCGGAGTCATATTTTCCGAGTATCCAATTGCGTCGCATAACTTTGCCTTTTCTTCAGGTGACATTGCATCTTCAAACTGTTTAACTAAAATAAAAATAATAACAATAATTCATTTAAAATTTCCAGTAATAAATCACTTATTAGTAATTACCAAGACTTGTTTCCTCTTTTTTATCCTTCTTTTTCCCAAACCATCCTCCGAACCAACCGTTTGATTTTGATTCTGCTTTTTTCAGTCCACTTCGTTCAAACTAAAAAATAAAAATAAAAATAAATTAACAACAAAACTTAATCATGGCATTGTATAAATACTTTACCTCGAAATCTGCTTGCTTTCTCACTAAAGTAATATTAAAAATGTCGAGTTCCTTCTCAAAATTCTGCATAAGATTATCGGCAGGTGTTATTTTTCCCATTAAAACTTGTTTGTAGCAATCCTTGTAATTATGGCAAGTTTTGCGATGAGTTTTAATGTGAATCCACGACCAATTTTTAGCTCTCCTTCGTACATCTTCCTCGAGAATGCATTTATAAGCAAAATGCCACCTTTTAAAAATCAAATACAAATTAATACAGATCAGAAAAAAATATTATTAATGGAAATTACCATTGTTTCGCATGTCCCTTCACCGGTACATCTGGTTTGTATTTTCTGTAGCGGGAGCTTATTGTCATCCATTCAAGAGATTGTGACAAAATTAGAATATCGTGATATTGAAATTTGGATAATGAAAATGAAAGGTCATCCATAATAAGAGATAATACTAATTTTGGGATCGAAAACTCGGGATTTGATTGTTCGGGTTTGGGATTGATTTGTAATTTTAATGTCGAATTAATTGGCCCCAGAACTGCATTGATGTTAGCTGGATGAAAACTTTCGGTAGAGATTCCATTCATAAACGCAAGACTTCTTTCTCCCTCATTCATTTCGCTGAATAATTTAGTTTTACTGTTCCAGTAGAAGGCACAATTACTCATCGTAACCAACTAAAATAAAAATAAATTGAAATTAATGCGCAGTTATTTAATTACGCATAATTACTTTGTATATCATTTTGACATTGGCATCCTGTACGATGCCAACTTTCCATTTGTCGTCGGTGCTTTCAAAGGTCAAGGTATGAAGAGTGATTCCAAAAGCGAATGGATTTCCCGCGTGGGATAATTTATCTTCGTAACGAACATGAATATCCTTGATATTGATCTGAAGATTTTTGATCACTTGAGTCACAAGTTTTTCAGTGAAAGTATCTTGTTGCGGATCACGAGGTTTTTCTAAAATTAATTTGATAAAAATCACATTACTACAATTTTATTTCCTTGTTTATTTTTATAACCTTGAGAAGGTTTTTTTTTATATTTTTATGTCACATCTGTGCCTGTAAGTAATTTTTTTTTAATTTTAAAGAATTGATTCATTATTTTTATAGCAGATAAACCAGACAAATTACTGTTATCTTAATTTTAAGCGATATGAATGCACTGAAGTCCAAATGTACAAAAAGTTCAACAAATGGTAAGAAAAATAAATCTAAAAAATAAAAAAATGGAAACATCCTCTAGTATTTAAACGTCTTTTTCTTATCTAAATTATACAACCTAACCTCTTTAATTTATGCAGATGCTTAAATGTGTATATTTTACTCACTTCTCTCCTCTTCAATTCGTTTCGCTTCTTCCAATTTTTTAATAAGCTGTTGTTTTGTATCCCAGGCGATTTTTTCCTCTTTTTCATCATTGTATTTGACATCTATCAATTGTACCAATTAAAAAACAATAAACTGCACCTATTTCTATTTATTCCAATAATTACCTGTATTTGGGACTACCAGCAATTGGAGGTTTTCAATCGAAGCAACAACAGGCGCATTATATAAATTTTTCCACGGTATTTTTAGCACAAGTTTGCCTACCCAAAGAAAAAAAATTAATGCTTACAAGATATTCTCGTTCTTACTCGCAAGTTAAGTTATTCACTTACCAAGTGAACCGTATGTTGTTTTCACTGGCAAGTCAAGTTCATTTAACGCATTTTCCTTTAGAATCAGATTTTGCAAAACTACATCACCTACAAATTGGAATTTGTAAATATAAAAAAATATATAAGCATTATTGATATATTTTATAGTTCATTTTTATATCTTACCGCCCCATATGCCTATTTTTAGCTGCGAGCTGTCGAGATTTTGCACATAACTACCTAAAAACTTATTAAGTAAATCTGTGACAATAGATTCAAACACCATCTCTACATTGGTCCAGTAGCCGAATAGTTATTATCGGCGCTAGAACTGCCACGCCCAAGATGCAGCAAAGGTACAAAACGACACACGAGTTAATTTAGTTGCAGAAAAAAAGCACGAGATCAAGGTGATTACAGCGTCATCTGCTGCTAAAACTAAGCATGAAAAATTAAAAGACACATTTGCATTTGTACTCGCAAATACTGTACCATGTTTTCCCTTTTTTCGCGAAAGGAAGTTTTCTTTTTTTCTATTTCTGGTAGAATCGTGCTCGGCCAGCCTGTTTTACAGACGTCAACTCTGCACCATTTCCGGTTTCGATGAAGAATTTATTTTCACTTTTCATTATAGGTGACGCCACACGACAACAAAACGCAATTTCTTCTTGCATTTACTCGGTACAGTAGTTATATCTAGTTATAAGTAAGAAAACTACGTGTAAATTTAAATATTTCTGGGTTTTTGGAGCGGTTTGCACATTTCCGCATACAGTATTTAAAATATGGGCGAATAACATTTCTATCGCTGTATAATAATTTACCATAATCAGCTCTAAATGTGCGAATTTTTCCGGGGTTACGAAATTATTAATTGTTTATTATTATTTATTTCAATTTTTCTTTTGTGTAGCTTTTATTTTGAAGTTTAAAAAGGATTATTAAGAAATGCAATCGGTTATAAAGTCCACGCCTACGAAGAAATCGATAAGTGACCACCAATTAAAAATTATTGACCTACCTAGAGAAATTTTGGAAAAGTTCTTTTCTTATGTTAGCTTTGAACAAATAAGTAAATCTAGATTGGTAAGAAATTTTTCTTATATGGACACAGATCATGTATTAATATTTTTATTTGTTTTCCACAGGTGTGCAAACAGTTCGAATTGATTTGTAGTTCAATGTTGAACACATCATTTTATCGAGTCCAGGCGATAATGCTTAGCAGATTCCAAGCAATAAAAGCGCAAATGCCGCGGAGAGAATCTGCTCGACGAAAACATCCTGCAGCTCGGGAATATGATATTGTAGAAACGATGCATATGCGATTGACGTTACTTCAAATGTCATTTGGTAAACACATAGAACGAAAGCATTGTTGCTTTTTTGCTGGAGAAGTAAGTATAAAATTAAATTTCGAATTATAAATCAATACTATCTGACATTGCATAACTAACATATGTAAAAATGTGAGTTGGTGTAACTCTGACCTTGAGTCTACAACCAACAATTATATTCATTCTTCCAATATGGTGGTTACTGGTTGGAGTTGTTTACTTTGAGTTTTTTATTTTTTTAAAATTGTTCTAGCGAATATTTTATTTTTTCATAATTGTTTGAAAGAAACAAAAATGACATTTTTTAAACTTTTTTTTAGATTTTGGATGAGGTTTATCGCATTCTTAGATATATGAAAACCACCCCGACATTAGCTCGTGCTTATAAAGTGACTGATGAACTGTTTGATTTATCCACAATGGCTATGGAATATTTCAAAGAGCAAATTGAGCCATCGTTACCTGAAATTAAATATTTTGGATCGGAATTTCTTACTACTCTACCTTGTGAGTGTGGTAATAACCAAACGATTTTTATTAAGAGGTGAATTTTCTAATTGTAATTTTGTTTTTGTTCAACTAGCCTCAAGATCTTCACGATCTTGGAAAATGTTAGATACTCCGGGTCCCAGTACAAGTACAAGTTCGAGCAGTTTCGATTGGTCTTTGTTGAATGAGGAAACTTCCGAACCTTCTGACAGTGATGATAGATTGAATAAGAAATTAAATTATGTTCAACAAATTATGAAAAAGTAATTCAACATAAAAAATACTGGATAAAATAATTTATTAAATTAAAACTCTTTTTTAGGCAAGAGAAAAGACACTGGAAATTAGTTCGCGATGTGAAGAAATACCAAACACTTATGAAAGCTCAAAAAAATCGTATTAAAGAGCTTACGAATCGTTTAGACGAATGTAACAAGAAAGAGGAAGAAACTTCTAACAAATTTAATGCTATTTTACAAGAAGTTAATAAATGCAAGACGGAACTGCAGTATTGGCGTTCAAAGTCACCTGCTAATCAAATTTGCAGTATCTGCAGTACCGAATCAGATGACAATGACAGATCGCCAATGAAACAAAATTGTGGCTCCGAATCATGTGTTACGAATTCTCCATCAATTAATCAAGATTTTGTTCCCATTATCACTGCCAACACAGATAACAGAAATACGAGTGTTAATGTGCCATATTCGAAGTACATGAGTGAAGAATCGGAGCAACCACTTACTAAGAGACTTAAAAGAGATGTTGAGTTTGAAAATAGCTAGCCGACTTATGGTTTGACATGCTATATAAAACGTGACAACTAAAAACAATCATTGTTTACGTGAAAAAGCCTTAATAGAATTTATAATATTATTTTGTTTATTTAGAGTGTTAATAAAAAGACTTATCAGATGTATTACCAAGCTAATCACATAATTACCTAAAAATTGATTTACACTTTTTAACGGATTACACTGTCCTATTTTTTTATAAATGCGTTGTGTTATTAACTTATTTTTGACAACAGTGCACTACGTTTGTTATTAGTGAGGTATATACATTTTTAATTTTTAGGAATGGTGATTTGAGTGATTGTGAAGGGAAAAAAGTTGTGTAATTTTAATTTAATACCAGATGATCAAATAAAAATTTTCGCTTTATCTTGGAACATGTATTACTGTACGTCAAATGTCATTTGGTACCTAATAATATTGGATATTTTTTCTAGAATGTACAGTTTTCAAGATTCAGTTTAAATAAAGCGATGTTAATAAACCCAACCAAAAAAACATGAAAAGGCTGAACCGTAAATGCATTTTAAAGACTAATTACTGAATAAGTTTTAAAAAAATAAATTGAGAACATCTAAGAGTAAGAAGTATATTTTATTTAGTACCTATTATTGAAAAATGCTCTGTGTTATGATCGTAAAAATGACAAATAAAAAAAAAGTAATGCTGCTAATTTGTTTTTTGTTTGATCGTCAAAAGCTACTCCAGCTATTAACGAACCCATAAATGGCTTCATAAACTTCTTGCGTTTTTAAAATTAAAAAACCAGTAGTTCATACTGTAATGTCGGAGATGAACTGAGCTTTTTTCTCAAGACCCCAACTCGTACCCGCATTGTGAAAGAGATAGTCATACATAAATTTAAGTTATCAAATAAGCATTTTATTGTTAAAAAAATGACTATTCATAAACATCACCAAAAACCTATCAAAAGAATGAACCAAATGTATTTTTAACACAATTAAACATCACAAGTGCGACGTATATATAAATTAATATGACGTAACCCCTAATTGTTATAAATAAAGCTATAAGAAAACATTACAAAAGTATTTAAGTACTTAAAAAAATAGAAAAAAATATATTGGAATGCAAATAATGGCCCAGTCATTATTTTTTTTTCTACTTCAATATAATTTACAGAACCCATCAAACATTCATTACAAGTGCAATTTTATCAGTAACGTGTTTACACTTTGTTTACCATAGCTAAATCTACAACTTGTGGAATGTTAAGTAGCATTGCCGTATGCTTAATTTGAACACATCGTTTCCCTGTATACAATAAAATATGTTTAATCAAATTCTATAAATTTGATAATCAATTTATCCTACCGGTAATTTTTCTCAAGTTTTATATATTTACATGCGGCAGATTTAGCATTTAAACAAATTTCATTAATCCAAAATTTTCTTTCATTATTATTATTTAAGCAGAATATGTTAATCCTAAGCCCTGGATTTCCTAACGTTTTTTTTATATATGTATAATCACACATTTAAATCGCACCTATATTTACATAAAAATCGTTTTTTTTTTACCTCACAATTTCTAAGACGCAAATAATATACAAAACAATACAAATATACAGATAATTATAATTTTGCACCATGTAAAAATAAATATCATCTATTACCATCAACCTGTACAACAATAAACACAATTTACACAATTTTTTTACATTAACTTTGTTAATTTAACTACCGCAAATTATTTGCAGAAAACAAGCTTAAATTATTGTTTTTGTGAGTAATAACAAATTAATAATAAACGTCTGCTTTCACTATGTCGCATGTTAAATCACCAATTATTTAAAATAAAGAGGAAAAGGAAAACAGAGTAAGAAAGAAAAAAGGCGTATCACTTAATAAAAAAAATTATTCTTTGTTTAAACTTTCTTTAAAACTGGCAAATGCAAGCCCTCCGGAATGACAATGTCTTCTAATCTAATATTAGATGGGTTGAATGGAAACCTGACTGGATACGCAAATTTAGTATCCATTAGTAAAGTAGACTGCAATAGTCCCTCTTCACGTTCCGCTAATTTCGCTTGAATTTTTCGTATAAAAGCAATAGGCACCCTATCTTCATACTCATCAATGGGTGTATATAAATTGAGAATTTTCACAATCTAATAAAAAAAATTTAATTAAAACAAATATAAAAACACATTAATTAACTCGTACCTGTGCCATCGTTAGTTTTCCGCACATCTCACAAATACTTTGCACATCATCATCAGTTTTCCTTGCCTGAAGTAACTGGGAAGCTTGAATGACAGGCTCTAATGGTTCAGTCACCCCAGTGTCTTGCAACTTCTGATCGCGACACCATTGCTCTAAATGGCTCAAGTTGTACCTGTCATTATTTTTTTAAAAAAATTGTCAATTATATACAATACACTATTAAATGATAACCTTATACCGAATTTGCATTCCTTTTGTCCAATGGCACATTTCTTTTCTCAAGAGTAAGTTGTTTAATGCACCAGCACAAATGAAGTAAAAAATCTGAATAAAAAACAAAAAAAAATATAAATCAAATAACTATAATTAAAATACAAACATTTTCCATACTTGTTTAAACACTTGATTCAAGAGTTCAGGATCAACTGCATGCAAACTCATAACACGATAGAAATTTGTCAATTCGGTCATGAGCACATCCAAAGCCTTCTTAGCATTAACAGGGCTTTCAACCTCTCTTGCTACACTAGAAGAACGACCTCTCATGCCTGAGGGTTTCCCAGATATCCCAGCAATTGCTTCGTGTTCTAACACAGCCGGAACTATATAAAAAAAAATAATAAATAATAATAAATCACTATGGTTTATAATCATACTAGCTTACCAATAAGTTCTTGAACTTTCTCTTCCATTATTTTAATAACGCCTTGGTATATCCAAACCGCAATATCACTTAAAACTTGCCTATATTCGGATAAATCAAAATTTCGCAGACATTGTTCGTTTTGTTTCGGTGTGTTTTCTGCCTGAAACGCCTAAATTACCCCACTAAATTGTTAATATCTACTCACTTCACATGAATTGCTCTTAAAAGTTACCTTATCGCCACTATATTGCTTCAAATTGTGCAATAATCTGCACGTATTAGCTAACCACATAACGGTAACGTCCAACTCTTCGTGTCGCTTCTGTAAAAAGTAAATTTTATTTCAAAAATTTACTTCTCTATTTTTTAAAAGCATTTAATACCTTTATAACGCGTTTAATTCCGTTTATGCAATGTGTAAGCAAAGACCGTACTTTCTCATCATCATTGATGTAATCAGTGTGTCTAATACACATGAAGAGCATATAAGCTGGCAAACCTGGTAACAATTTTATGGCAAAACGTGGTTTCAAATCTAAAAGAAAAATTACCATTTTAATGATTCATGTTAAAATTATAAATTTGTAATTTATTTTATATAAATACCATAAACCAAATTCTTTATAATTGTTCCTTCATCTTCTTTGCGATATTCGAACATTCCCATATATTCAACTTCTTTATGCTTAACTACAGGCATTTCATTCTCTTTATGCAACTCCATAGAAAGTAAATTTTCACCACCTGTCAAAACAAAAAACAAATTCATAATTTCTATTTTTATAAATCTGACTAAATTGATTGCAAAATTGAGTAGTCATAAATAAATATTAAATAATCGATTGGTTATCTTTTAACTCTCACCGGTTGGGCTCATTACTGAAGTACGCTTTACAACTGTTGTATTTGTTAATGGGGAAAAATAAAATCATCGGGTTAGTTCAAACTCAATTTTTTATAAAAATAAATCTTACTTTCTGACTCTCGTAATTTTTTCGCGAATATTTTCAACTGCTTCTTCAGTCGTTTGATTTGATCAAACTGCGAGTCGTTTCGCTCTCTTAAATCCTGCAATATTTTAAATATTTTTGATATTAATTTTTACCAATAAAAATAAATCCGTACTAGATTTTCTCCAGTCAGTCGAGTTATTTCGTGCTGCATGCACGCTTCCGTCTGAGCCTGTGGAGTCTTTTGTAGATTTTGACTGATAAGTTTCTGCTGTCGTTCATTATCGTGGCGCAATTTGTTAAGTTCGTCTCGAAAATCTCTTTCCATTACTAAATAATTATTTTTCTCACTTTGAAGTTCATGCTCCAATTGCCTGCCAAATTAAAAAAAGTATTAATAATCGGAACAATTAGTTTTTAACATCTGTGTGTACTTAATTAATTTCTTTTGACTCTCGAATGCCATAAGCAGCTCTCCGTCGTCATTTATATTCACATCTCCAGTGTAAATATCACGAGGCATCGTTTTCTCGTCATTCTGATTAGCTAAAATACTTCGCAACTGGATGCTTTCTTCTCTTCTACGACTTAATTCATCTTGTAAAGCATCGAATTGAGCTGAAATAAATGTATAAATTAAATAAAACAATTTTAAAATGGATTTTTTTGTTGAAAATTCTAACCAATCAACTCTTCGTTATCAGACCCTTTAGCAGCTGCTGCTCTCAAAGTTTTCAAATCGCCTTTTTGCTTAGCATTTTCCATTTCTAATTCCTGAAGCTAAAAATAAAAATTAAAAATTAACGTTCAAGTATTATTAGCATTAAAAGTTGCATTAAACTAACTCTAATTTGTTCTTGAGCTCGCTTAGCTTCATCTTTAGGCGAATCATTTTCAATCGATTCTAATTTCTTTTCTAATCGCAACTTTGCCGATTCCACTTCCTTTAATTTTTGCTGTAATTTCAGCACCAAGCTGACATCTTCTAATTTGGTTACTTGACCCTGCAAATTAATTTTTTTATAAATCTCACAATTCATTCATTAAACCAATTCCTAGTCCAACCTTCTTATCACTGTCGGGAGAATAGTCCTTCGGTGAAACCTGATCCCAGTCACCTCGGTCCAACTTCGATCTCCGATCTTGTGAATGTACCGATCCATAACCAATATCCTAAACAAAAGTAATATTATTACAAAATGCATCAAATAAAATTGTAATATTCATATTACGTCGTCTGGAAGTTCGTCACCAATGGTTTCCGTCGTGTCAGTGTGAATACTCAAAGTACTAACATTTGAAGGATTTCGACTGTGCGTAGGTTCACCACGAACACGATTTAATTCGTTTTGCAAATTATCAAATCTTTGCTCCAATCGAGCATAATCCTTCAACAACTTTTGATGCGCACCTCGCTCAGAATTGAATTCATCGAGCAACATCTTACTTTCATCATCAATTCGTTGTTTAACAGAATCTAAAATTAGAAGTATTGTTAGAAAAAACAATATGCAAATTATTTTAGACTTAAAAAAAAACCTTCTGCTTCTTTTTTCATTTTCTGCTGCAACTCTGTCACACTCTTCAACTCTTGTGTCAAACGATTGTTTTCTTCATTGAATGCTTTCTCCATCTAAAAAAAAGATTGAGATTTTCTAAAAACAAATATTAAATTAATATTTAAAGTATCCAACTTCTCTCTGTTTTGACTCCAAATAATCCTTTTCATTTATGAGATCCACTTTTTCTCCAATTTCCTTTTCCAACGTCTGACGTAGCACGGCTAGTTCTTCCTCTAGCTGTGCTATTTTGTTGGAAGCTTCCTTACTCACTCTTTCTTTACCTCTTAATTCATTAATTTCAACAGTCAAAGCTTGAGTATCTTGGACGCTGGCTTTAAGACTATTAATTTCTTTAACCTACAAAGAAAATCATAGATTAAAGATTAAAGATTAAATTTGCTAATTATTTTAAGTTTATTACCAATTCTCCATTTTTCTGTTGCATCGAAATGATTTTGTTCTCTAGGCCCTTATTTAGTTTCTTAATATGTTCAACAGAACGAGCTTCGACTTTAAGCCGCTTAAATTCTTTACGAGCAATTTTTCTACGAACACAACTTTGTAAAAATACAATATGCGCCACATTCTTCTTAAAGGCTCGTCTCGCAAGCCATCCCCTAATCCATTTTTGAATAATAACTGCCATGCAGTAACGCCGCAAGTTCTCGAATCGAATTCTCGCCCATTTTCCACGAGCAAAACGTTGTACAGCAAGCACCGATCGACAAATAGCAACGTATTTTCTTCGCTGCACAAATCCACGAACAAGTTTTTGAATTCGGGTTGCAGCTCTTGTTTCTCGAATAAACTTCGCTTGCCTGTAATATAAAATAAAAATAATATCTCAAAATATTTCATCAAAACGTTAATGATTACTTTCTAGCTTGATATCCTCGAATTCGTGTTTGAATTCTCAAAACGCAATTTTGTATTAAGCGGTATTTCTTTTGCTGCACCCATCCCTTCACTCGTTTTTGAATCATAATACAGCACGACCTTAATCGATCCGCACGAAGCTTTTCGAGATACGCTACTTGACCAGCCCGAAAGAATATTTTCGTTTTTCCAAATTTAAACTTGTCGTCATCCTAAAAAAATAAATTAAAAATTAATAAAAATTCAAATAAATCTGAAATAAAACCGCCCAACTTTAATAATATTTTGAAGGATCTTCTCCGACGTTGTTTTCATGTCAGTCCGTTTAATATCCTTAGATGTAATTAAAACACGATATCGACTGAAGAAATCCTGATAAGGCCACCTAAAAAAATTTAATAATGACACACAGTCAATAGCCACTATTTCTGTCTGTTTACCTCGATGGAAATCCTGCGGCACTAATTCGAATCGTTTCTAGAACCCCGCAAGCACGCAACTGTTGTACGGCTCGTTTCGGCTCAAATTTAAAGGAAGATTTTTCATCGTTTGGTTTGATGCAGCGCACATAATGCGGTGTAGTAGAATTAAGTGTAGTCATTAACAGCGTAAGTGACGCACGGAACTTCAATAGAAAATCAAATTAAAAGCTTTTAAAACAAATTTAAATTTATGAAGCAAACCTGCGAGCCAACGGTTTGTTTGTGTTGCTTGGCAGAACCTGAACCTGCTTTAGCTGCTGGTGTCACCTTTACTATGGTTTTTGGTGTAAGAAAAGAACTTTTATCGGAATCCATAAACAAATCAGCTACAAGTTCGTACTAAAAATCAAAATTAAATTATTTAATTTTAATTTCAGAAATATTGCACTTTCAATCAATATTTATCTACGTGGCTCGCTTTAAGGATGTTGATTTGTTCTTCCATTACAGTATCCCGGTTTTTTCCAAGAAAACCGTAACATTCGTATTGAACTTTATCAGCAAAATGACAAACTATAAACGCTGTGTTGCTGAGACGAGGTTTCATGAAGTGCTTTGATTTATTACATTTGTCGTACAATTTTTGAACCCAAGTTGCATCACTACCTTTCGGCATCTGGAATGAATAACATAAATTAGTAATTTACTACGCTATTTTAAACAAATAAAAATATTCTCACTTTACACTCTTCGTCTAACAAATCCAAAACTCCCATTTTAGTCTCTATCAAATCAATACACGGTTGGTTATCAAGAAAATCAATAAACTTCCATTCTATTTTTTCACGAACATATTCCTCTTGCTCCAGTTTGAAAACATGCTGTAAAAAAATTAATAATTAAATTAGAATTATTAGTAAGAATAAGTGAAAAATACCTGAGTAAATTGTTGCTGTAATTTTTCATTTGCATAATTAATACAAAATTGTTCAAAACTGTTAATTTCAAACGTTTCGAATCTAAATGAAGAATAAATTCATATTTTTTATTTCTTTTATGTTAGAAAAACAAATATAGTATGTTATTTTCTTGCCCGTAAATGTCCAAAACGCCTATAAATTTGTGAACTTTGGCAGTGGCTGCAAGCGATTTATTTATCTGCGCAACAATCCAACTAAAAAGATGCGCGTAAATGTGTTTAGCCAAAGCATCTCTGCCCAACAACGCCTGTAAAATGAGTTTCATTATAAGATTTTTTAACATTCTATCAATGTGGAGTTTCACCTCTTTTTTGGTCATTGGCTTCGTGATCACTTCCCTCAAACTAGTAATTTTACGAAAACACAACCAAGTTCGAATTTGAGCTTCGTCTATGCCGAGCAATTCGGCCACGATTGGAATGTGGTTATCTTTCGGCTAAAAGCAAAATAAGAAAAAAATCATTGCATTTCTTAATTTACATAATAATTAGCAAACTAACTGGAACCATGCAACTTTCGGCATCATTATCAGCATTCCCGGAAACAACCGTAACATTTCCTAAATGCAATATCCCCGCTAAAATCTGAAATATCATCATTTGATCTTTGTTTGAAAAACCTAAAAATAAAAACAAAAACAAAATTAATCATTTTAAATTAATTATACATTCGATTGTTTATTACCGAGAAGAGAAAAGGCATTTCTAGTTTCTTTCAAATACTCCGCATCATCAACCCCGTTAATAATGCAACTCTGACCTTGATTCGTGTAATGAAACTTGTCTTGATGTACTAATATAAATATAAAAATAAAAAATAAACAAAAATAAACAAAAAACTAATATTAATTGTCCAATTTAAAAAATGTTTACACAGCTTTAAGTCCTTAAACTCATCGAGCGCAGCCGAAGCACACAACTGATAAAATATGTGATAATTTCTTTCTTCTGGTGCTTGAAACACCACTCGAGATTTTTCTAACAAGTAAGTTCGCATATTGCCGCCCATTATGTTAAATTGTTTATTGAAATCCAGCTCGATGTATTTTCCAAACCGACTGCTGTTATCATTTCGTGTTGTCTTCGCATTTCCAATAGCCTATTTTAAATACAAATTGCTGTTATTTGTACAATTTAAAGGTTGAAACTCAAATATATACCTCCATAATAGGATTACTGGCTAAAACCTTCTTCTCAATTTGTGTTTCAGTAGCAGAACCACCAACAGTCGCAAAATATCTCATGGCATACTTAGCAGAGACGGTTTTTCCAGCTCCAGATTCTCCACTAACAATTATAGATTGATTTTGTTCCTCTCTACCATCAAAAAACAATTTTTTCATTAAAAAATTCAAACAAAATATATAAAAAAAGCAACCTTTCAACTTTAGTAAAAGCCTCTTCAGCCACAGCAAATATATGCGGGTCCAATTCTCCCATATTCTGCCTCCGATAGGCCATAATGGTGTCATTATCGTATATCTGTAATTCCTCGTATGGATTTATAGCCACAAGAACTATACCTACAATAAAAAGTGAAAAAAAATTAAAAACAATCGAATAATAAAAAATAATGAAAAAATATTTACCACAATAAGTATAAATGGCAGAATAGTTACAAAATCTGATTTGCAAATTGTACAAAACTAAAAACAAAAAGTCATTTCCGGTAAATATATATCGAAAAGTACAAATATACAATTGTAAATGAGTCACCTTCAGGTTCATTGAGATATGACAAGGTTGTTAAATCATTTTCTCCGATCAATATAGCAGGATTACGTAAAGGAGGTAAATCTTGAGGTGATTTAATGTCTAGTGTTAATTGCTAGTAAATAAAAAACAATTAAATCAATTTTCCCTACTATAAAAACACAACATTTTACTTCGCCATCCTCCGATTCAACTGTCAGTTTTTTCCCCTGAAAATCAGTCGTAACCTCAGCTGCTTTCCAAACTTTCTCGGAATCCGGTAACCAACATCTGGCACCCTGAAATCAATTTTGTAACGATTTTACAAAAAGAGTTTTACAAAATAAAAATCGTTTCAAATAGTTTACCTTCGTGTACAATTCGGCGGTCGTCATGTTTTCGCAGAAAGGTCCACAAGTATTTCAACTATAGTTCAATGATTTTTATCACGTTTGATACTAAAAAAATTAAATATGATTGTAATCATTAATTAATTTTTGAAATATAAAACATAGTACTTACCATATTCGGAGAAGTGATTTGGAAGTGTGATTTTAACGCCCTGATCCTAGGTAAACAAGCGACTATTTCAGCATTGTGTTTGAATATCTGTGATCGTATTTACTGATATTTCTAACTTACTATTTTAAGATAATCGAAAGGGTAATAAATAGGAAATGACTGAAAAGTCATTGATCACATCACAGACACAACAAGCCGATGACGGCTCGAATCGCTGGGTCTTCAAATTGCTGTAAAGGCGTATAGTGTCATTTGCACCGACCGGTCGCTACTTACGTCATAATTTCTCAAACTAGAACGATAACCTCATTATAAAATGCCACTTTATTTAGTCGTAGCATCTAAAAATTACACACGGTTACGTTGCCACTAAAGATTCTTTATTTTTTAAAAAAAGAGAGAAATTATAGACATTTTCAGGTGTTTCTTTAATAAAAATAAAATGTGTTTTGTTGTTTTTTTTGCTTGAAAATTGAAGTTATAATAAAAGACTATATTAAAAACTTTTTAATGGATGATACAACACGACAAAAATAATCAAAATTCTATGAAATAACGTTGGCTTTTTCTGAAAACTAACTGGCGTCGGCCATGTAGGCATCTAGTTCTAAATCCAACTGGCTCTTGCTGTTGGCCATGTACTTTTCTATCTCCACATCCAACTGTTGTTTGGTGGGAACCTTCTGTCCACCTCGTCCACCTCGTCCACCTCGTCCACGTCCCTGAAAACCTCCTCTTGCGTTCACTTGTCCACCTCTCGTCCTGCAATAAGAAAATAACACAAATTAAACTTTAAAAGACTCAATAAAACCATTTTATATACCTAAATTGTACCATACTAGGGCTAACTCCTCGCCCACGTCCGTTTCCCATACCTATTTCAAATAAAAATTTAAAAATAAAAATTTATATCAAAATAAATTGTTATACCTCTTCTCATTCCCCGTCTTCCTCCGCCAGCTCCGCCTCCTCCTCGTCTGAGCAAATTTTCTCTGCGTGGTCCAAATCCTCGTCGCATAATTCCTCCGTCGTGACTTCCCCTTCTAGTAAAAAGCCCTCTCACGCGATTAATCCCACGGGGTCGATTTCCCGCACCTCTCAAAACTCGAAATTGCTGAACATTTCCCAGCCGTTGCTTCAGACTTTTCTGTATACATAAGCAATAAAAATATTAAATATTTTTACTTTTTTTTTCTTTTTGGAATTTATACTCTCTTCAACTTCAGTGCCGCGATTACACTAGGCCTGTTTTCCATCTGAATAGCCAATCGGCGATTTCTGGCTGACGCCGTTTGAATTTGTTGAATTCGTTGTTTGATATTTCCAGTCGAGCCAACGACAACATTCTTTCTGTACGAGGAAAACCTATAATAAAAGAAAATTTTAGTTTTCTTTTGTGTTTATCAAATTAACAATTACTGGCATAGCATTGTTATAAAATTTCTATGAAAATATTAAATTCATTCAGAGTTATATCAGACTCTATGTTGAGAGTTCCGACTTCCGAGTCCGATTTTTCTCAGACTTTCCCTTGAGAACAATCCGTTTGACTCTTTGCCTATATTTCTGTTAACTTGGTTTCATGATTCAATACAGTTGTTTGCATTAAATCTCACCTGTCATTGAGACTAAGCTTAGTCGTGCTTTTCAGTACGACTTTTGATGCCATCTAGGTTTATAAAAATACAAAAGAAAAGTATTAGATATGAGCAATTAAAAGTCGAGGCTGTTATACGAACATTTCTCGGTCTTCTTCTTAATTTATTTGTTCAGGGTTCTTATATTCAGTCAGTTTTAACTTGAATTTACGGACAAGATGGTAGCCTTATACAACTACTTCTATCAAAACGCAAAATGTAACTTACTGCGGTCTAGTTAATTTTAAGTTGAAGTATTTTTAAAGTATTAATTATATATTAAAAATATATGGAAATTAATTTTAAAAAATTATATTTATTTTACAAATAAAATGAAATTGTAATTAAAAATTTAATAATATTTATTTTAAGTTACGTCACCATTTCTGCCATGGTTGCTATGACAACCAGGTTAGTTTACACACACCTAAAGACGGCTACGGTACACTTCACTTTTCTACTATTTCTTCTTTAGCCAGCTGTAGTTTGATTTTAATTTTACATCTGATGTCTACATTTAATGTGCTACAGTAAAACATTTGAGATCTCAAAATTGATGTTTTTATGAATAAAACTCCTTTTTTTAACGTACGTAAAATCCAGTTATAAGCGCTGATTTTTTTGATGAGTTTGTATCAATAAATCAATCGACAATGGATATGAAACGCTTTCTAAAACAAGAGCACCAAAGAAACGAGTTACAAAGATGGAACCAAAAGCAAGAAGTGTCAGACTTAAATGTTAGCATTAGAAACAAAAGCGAAAATTACACTGTTCCCATCAGACAAAGATTGCGAGAAAAAAGTATCGAGGGTAAAGAAATTGAAATTCAGCAATTCATAATGAAGGTGAAATTTGTCGTATATAGTAGATTGTATTATAAAATTTTTATATTTAATTTATAGGAGAAAGAAATAGAAAATACTAAAAAATCATTGCAACGAGAAAAACAGCTGATAAATGAAATGAAATTAATGCAGGAGACTAAATATTGTGACGAAAAACGTCGCTTGCAGTTACGAATGAACAGGTATCTAAAGCATCTAACATTGTAAATTCAATTTCATATTAATATCATATTGTGATTGAAGTGTCGAATTGAGGGAATTCGAAGAAAAGTTGAAGAATGCGTACTTTCGCAAAGACGTTGACAAACTATTAGTTGAAAGAGAAGAAATCGCCAAAATTCAAAAAGTATTTTCTAAACGTATTATTAATTTGGAATCTAATGTTGGTCTCCTAGTAGGAAAAACAATTGAACGAGATTAAACGAGAGTACGAACAGATTCGTCAAGACGAAATGGAATTATTGCAGTGCAAAGAAGAAATTCACAAAGAAAAAGTGAAATACAGGGATTTTCTCTTAAAACAGCAAGAGGACACTCTACTTGCTAAACAACAGGAATATGAAGAGTATCTACGTGATAAACTTCTTATCGATGAAGCCATGAGAAAAATACAGCAGGAAGACAAAAAGTACTTAATTCAAAATCATTTATTACATTTTAATGTTCATATTAACTCTCTTTCAGTCGAGTTCAGGAAAAGATAGAGAAAAAAGAACGTACTCTAAAAGATATTACAGTATATCACCATTTACGAGAATCCTACAAACGGAGACAAGCCGACGAATTATTGGTCGAAAACGAGAAAGCGGAATCGTTCGTTAAACAGAAGGATAAACGGGAAGAATTGCAGCTCCAAATACAAACCGAAAAGCGACGAAACTTTGAAAAATTGCAAGCAGACGTAATTTCTAGTATTTTTTCTCCTTTCATACTTTTTAATTTTGATGATTGCTACCAGATGTGTGAAAAACTATGGACCGATAAATTGAAGAAACTGGAATTGGATCAAACTAAAGAAGAGTTAGCAATGCTAGAATACGAAAAATTCTTATCGGAGAAAGACAAAGTAACGATTGAATGAATGTTGAAATAAAATCTTAATTGAAACAATTTTTTTCAGGAAGAATTGGCAAGAAAAAGAACAATCCGAAAAAATCTGCGCGAAATGTTCTTAGATCAGTTAGCAATTAAAGCCGACATTCTTCGCCGTCAGCGAGAAGAAGAAAAAGAAGTCGAGTATTTCGTAAAGAAAACCACGCGTACAATTTGAATATGACTTTTAATTAGGTAATTCCTTTTCAGATGATTGAAAAATGTGAGCAACAAGAAAGAACTGAACAAGAGCACGCAGCAGAACGTCGTCGTCGTCTGTTGGAATACCGAGCAGACATACACAAAGTCCTCGCAGACAAACAGGCGCAATATGTCCTGCAAAAGAACGAAGAACAAAAACAACAGCAGAAACTCGACGAAATGGAGAAAGAATACGACCGTCTGATTAAACTGGAAAAGATTCGACTTTTGAAAGAACATGGAAAAGAGCTTTTAAATTACTTACCGAAGGTATCCAAAACCGTCAACTTAAAATTTCCAAGATTTTAGAAATAACTTCGCAACATTTTTTTCTTTTTGATTTAATACAATAAATGTAATTTTTAAACACGATCCTCACTTTTAGGGCACAATTCAAAATGACTTTGAAATAGATTTTGCTCCTGAATTGCAAGACCGTACTGCATCAGACAGCACGACAAACGATGACGAAACATGCATGCCTGATTCTTAAATTGTATAACAGCAACATATCGGTGTAAATAAAGAATTTTCAAGTGGTTGGTTTAGTTTGCAGTTGTTGAGCCTTCCATTTCTTCCGCCAGTCGATCCACACAGCAACATCGGGTTGTTTCCGGTCCCCTTTTTGCTCCAATTGCTGATAATACGCTTCTCGTAACACTTTAAATGCTTGTAAATTGGCGTATGCCATTTGAGTTACGGGGTCAAAATAGCGAGCAGGCATGCGAGTGATGGGGCACATGTTTCGTTGAGGAACCTTGGGTTTCACTTTGTGAAAATACTCTTTAAATGTTTGGTCGTCGGAGAAGGTAATGAAATTCCGGCAACATCGTTCCTTAGTAACTAAATTTGTTTTTTCCACTACTAGCTGATCCTGGACGGTTTCGGTCTTCTCGTCACTACTGTTTTATGGAGTTAAGAGTTTTTAAAGTTAATTTGATATTGGAATTATGAAATTTACCTGTCACCGTCGACAATGAGCATTTCCGGTGGTAATTCTTCTATTAATGGCATCGAAACGGAATGAAATTTAATAATTGGTCCTTTGAAAGTCTGCTTAATCGTTCGTACTTTCTTCTTTTCGAGTTCCAAACGTTGATACGACTCTGAAATTTAATCAAATGCATTCAATAATGTTATTGTATGGATATTTGGATTTACCTAATGATTTTAAATTTTTCATTTCAGTAATTTTTGCTTCTAGCAACAATTCTTGTTGAGTTAATCGTTGATATTCTAGTTTAGGTTTTTTCTCCTTCCATTTCTGCCTTTCTTGACGTTCCTGTTGGCGTCGTTGAGTTTCCTCCGACTTTTCCATGGTAGATTTTCGAGTACATTTTCGTCCTGCGAACATATTTACTAATTTTTATTAATTCATATTTACAAAAATATAATTTTTCGTACCAACACTGGTGTCGGCAATTGCAGCTTGTCTGGTAGTAATCGATTTCGACTTCCTTACAACAGCAGTGTCTTTTTTAGGCGGTTCCTAAGTAAATATTCAGCTTAGGAAACATTACCAAAGTGATCAAATATTATTTATATACTTTATAAGCTCGAGATATAAATCTTCGAGGTCTCTTTGCAGCAACCTCTTCTTGATCACTAACAGGTTCGTCATTTTCATCGATACTGAAATCGGTATCGACTTCATCCGATTCTTCTTCCTCAGATTTATATTCGTCATCGCCGTCTTCCTATAAATATTAAATTCGTTAGTTGTTGATAAAATTAATGATAGCAGTCAAACTAACATCAAAAAATCCTCCATATGTAGTTTTATAAAAATCATCTTCTTCTTCAGCTTCAATTAACCGGGACATGCGAGCCCCGGCATTGTTACGTCTATCTCGAACCGACGCCATTTCTGTTAGTCGACCACGGCCACCATGGGTGCGTGTTATGTACGCATTAATTTGGCCGCAGCGGCATCTCGTGACAGTTTAATAAATGTTACCGATACATGAAAACAAATCGAAATCATTTTGAAATGTTGAAAACATGTTTTAAAAGAATTTGTCACATTATTTAGTACGAGACTTAATATGACTCTAAAAAAAGTTTAAAACTGAATTTGGTTCGTTCGGGTATTCCGTACATCGAAAAGCTAAATGGCGCGCATAAAATCAGCTGTTGATGATTTAGAGCAGGAAAACGATGTATAGATTAAATTATATCACTGTATTTGCCATAAATTTAATTAGTTTTTCGTTTTTCTTTCAGAATAAGAAATTGATAAGTTTATTCAGCCCTCTTGAAAATCTTGAGACTGTTGACCCTCGTGGCGTGAGCGACTTTGACTACGGATTTGACGATGTAATTCGTGTGCCACCTCGTAATGATTGTGTTTACACAAGTTGTTATTGGTATTATTACTATTTTTTTTAGATGGTTTTAAAGAATATTATATGATTTTGTTTCATAGTGAAGAAAATGTTTGGATTTTAATTGATGAAGTTAGAAAAACACAACCTCATCTTTTGAGGACAGTTTACGCGATTTTTATTTCAAATGAAAACCAAGTGGTAATTGACATTTACGTAGTTTATGTGCACTTTACTAATTAATTATTTAATTTTTCAGGTTCCTATTTGGGAACAAAAAGTTGGTCATGGTGACGACAAAGTTGTTTTTGGGTAATATTTGATCTTAATAGTTAAAAACTTTAGAATTTAATTTGTTTTTTGTTTAGGATTATCACGTTTTCTTATTGTATCACAATGGACAAAGAAGCTCAGTGTACGATCTAGATTCATCTTTACCATTTCCAACTGATTTTAACGTGTATAGTTCAAAAGCCATTCGCTCAAACCGGAAACTTCTTCCTCAGTACCACAGGTTATCCTTTTGTAATTATCTTAAATTGTACTAACCTGAAAATGTCTGGAAATTTCAGAAAATTTAGAGTAATTCCTGGTAAAACCTACTTACAAACGTTTTCTTCTGACCGTTCTCATATGAGGAAGCCTGATGGCACCTACAAATCACCACCTCCAGAGTATCCCTGCATCCAAGTAGATGGTATTCCATATTAATCAGCTATATAGCCTCATTTATTTTATTTCTTGTTGATTTTTGTTCAGATTGTACTAATAACATCACGGATTTCATAAGCATGGATCCGAGTGTTGGTGTAGGACAAATTATGAGCGTGCCGCAGTTCTTTCGAACGTTTATGCCTGTGAAAAAACCAAAGTAAAATTGTTTTTAAAAAATATGTATTTGTCAGTTTTATTTTGTTTTTACGTTTTTTTTTCTCTTTAATATTTCAAATCTAAAAATGTATATCTCGGTTTAAAAACAAATTATCCTATTTCACTTCAACATTGAACTTTCGGTGAATAGGTAATTCTTCAGAGCCAGTTGAAATAAAGAGAAAAGACAGCTAAATTTCACTAAATGTTTTCTTTTTATCATTTTTTTCACCATTTTTAATTAAAATTACATGAGATTGTTACATGAGCAAGAAAAGTTAAACAAAGTTCAGAATTACGATATATATATATATAGATATATATATATCTATAATAGATATTGACATATATACATCTCGCAAACCCCTGTACAAACTGAAAAAAACAAACTATCTATGATTCACTTTTATTAACAGTTCAACGCGCTGCTTATTTCCCCCCAAAAACAGCAGCAAAATTTTCCTTTTAGTAGAAAAGAGAACGATAATACCGGTAGAAAGCATTTATTATAAAATAAAACGGATATTGTTTGTTTCGTGGAACAAACTTGACAGTTAAATCATTTGGCCAATGACGAAGAGGCACTGAATTAAAACTAACTTAGGATAAAGCATCACAGTGAAAAGATATGAATCACATCGTTTCATCAAAGATTAAATACAATTTTGAAACCTTCAAAAAAACTAACTTAAGTAAAATGGAATGTTCTAACTGTCAATTAATAAATAAAAAACTTACAAAAAGAAAATTTGCATTATTGAAAACCAAATAATTAAATTTTTCTCGTTCGTTCTTCGTCAATAATCAATATCATGCTTTGAGTTTCATATAAAAGTCTAGATACCGTTTTGTGATACTTAACATTTCATCCACATCACATTGACACACTGTAGATAGTCATTAGTCATCTGCTCATCTCATCATATTTTTCCACCTGTTGAAAAAAATGGAAAAGCACCAAACTGGCTGTTGATGGGCGTTTTTGGTGAGGCGCAAATGTACATGAAATCGTCAGACTGTAGATGGGTACGATTTAACGTCGGTTCTGAAATACTGCGGTGAATTTTAGGCAACGATCGCGCTAGGGATTCCAAAGCCGCTAGCACCTAAATTCAAAATATTTAAATAATAAGTACACACATACAAGAATTATTTTATAATAATAATAATAATATACTTGTGGGAATAACGGTCTTTCGTCCTTTACATATTTTATGCAATCTTCAATTAACCGTCTAAGCGCTTTGGGTACATCAGACCGAACATAGCTTAAATCCGGCCTGAGTCCTCCACAACCAACCATGAAAAGAATCTAAAAATTACAGAAAAAAAAAAAAAATAGCGTTAAAATTAAATTAACTTATAAAAATCGACATTAATACCTGATCCTTGTTATTTATATGTGAATATGGTAACTGACTCGTCACTAACTCGTACAATACGATTCCAAATGCATACACGTCGGATTGAAACGAATATGGATTCGAATCTTGCATCCGAATGACTTCAGGAGCCTAGTTTAAGAGATTTGAAGTAAAAATATTTATTTCAATATATTTTATATTTTATTTTGAATATCTACCATCCATAAAATAGAACCAGTCGGTTGTTGAAACTGATGAGACCCACTCCAACGTTGTTTCACCGTTGCTAATCCAAAATCTCCTATTTTAACAGTTAAATCTTCATGCAAAAAAATATCTAGAAAATTAAAAAAAATTAAATTAAATCACCTAATTTCAATCAATAAGTAAAATAAAAACATACTGTTGGATTTCATGTCTCTGTGAATAATCGACTTCGCATGCAGATAACTAAAAATTAAAAAATTGTAAATTCTCTAAGAACTTAAAAAGATAAATAATAAACTTACTCCATTCCTTGAGCTGTTTGTCGAGCAATATCAATAAGCTGAAGCATTTCAAACTTTGTTTCCAATACATGTATATGTTTATACAATCCCGAGCCTTCGCACCATTGTGTTACTATGGCTAACTGTGGTTTAGATACACAGCCCATAAATAAGATAATATTGACATGTCTTGTTTTTCTAAACACAAAAAAATAAATATCAATTTAATTTAATTCAATTTAAAACAATTTAAAATAAACAAAATAATCACTTTAAAACAGCAACTTCATTCCTAAACGCTTGCAATTGTGCAGGTGTTGGGTCAGTGACATTCAATAACTTAATAGCGATGGAGCCTAAAATTATCCATTGTAAATAGGTACAAGTAACTGCAATTTAAACGACTATTTGGTATATTTACCATGCCAATGTCCCTTGTACACAGTTCCAAACGATCCTGACCCTATTCTGGGTCCTATTAAAATTTCATTCATGGGTATTTCCCAATCGTCTATTGATTCTCTAGGCGGCTTCTATTTAGAATTATAATAATTAAATTACAGAAAATAAATCCTCAAAATATTCATTCTTACAATCTTCTTTCCACTCTCATCTGCCGATTTTGCACGTGGCCGTAATGGTCTAAGCGTATTGGTTGGCGAGGCCTGAGCACTTTGAATTTGTTTTGTTGGACTACCTGCGGCTATTTGATTAGCTGAAAACTGAGACGTTAAAAGTGCGTTTGATGTACCAGAATTACTCGTAAAATTACTTCGCAACCGAAATGGAAAATCCTAATCAAACAAAACATGATAAACAACAATGATGGAATGTTTTGCAAGAAAATCTAATAAATTACATTCAACTGAGAAGTATCTATGTTATTTGAGACTATACTATAGCACACATTCGGTGCCGACGTCGACCGATCTCGTTGCCCTAACGGAGGCGGATTTTGCCGGGAAACAGGCTGAGGTGGCGACAGCATGCGATTTGATCCACCGGCAGATGACATTTGACTTTGGCCAGGATACAATGTACCGGGATGATTCATGGCCAATAAACTAAAAACATATTACATCAGAAATAAAATTTAAAAATTTTATTCATGTTAAATTACTGCCGATAGTTATTGTTTTCAACCCCAACTTGCTGGCACAAAGTTGGCACACCAGAGGCGCATCTCTGATGAAATCTATATCCACACGTTTGGCAACGAAAACCGTGAAATAATAATCCACGGCAGTATTCACAAAATACTAACGAAAAAAATGTTTTCCTAACCTATAAAAAAAATACAGTATATCGTTAAAATGCTCAAACAAATATATTTATCGACTTACAAAATTATGTGATATACTAGTGGTTATAGAAAAAGCATCAATAATCTTCACTTCAATGTCCCTTCCATGTAGAACTGATATATCTGCTTCCCACTCTATTAAACCTCTGAAATACAAATGTTTTTTAAACTATTTATTCATCGAAAAAAATAATGTTTACCTCGTTTCTCCTTTTATGTAAACACTACACATTTCTGTTTTTAATTTTCTAAGTTTCATGGCTTTATTTAGCGCGTCTTTTATCGTCTGTCCTGGTTTCACTTGAACCTAGTTACAGTAAATAAATTGTTAATACTGTTTTTAAACTCATTTTTTAAATTATGTACGGTGGTGTGTTGTAGATTAGGCAAATCAGCTCTCAAAACGGATTTTAAAGGTGATTTTGGAGTCGTTATGGAACTGTCATCGACTGTTATATTTATACCTACTAAAAAAAATAATAAAATTAATATCTTCACGTTTAAAATTCATGTGTATTACATACCACTATCTACCGAAGGATTTAGATTATTTATATTGACACACTCCGAATCCATTTCCCACATTTCGGGCGAAGCTCGTCCATTACTCGTGTCGCTTAACTGCTCCAGTAATTTCTGTTCCTCTAACTGCAATGCATCTAATTTACTTGTCAATTCTTCATATTCCTTTATTAAAAACAAAACATTTCGTTATTTTATTGTAAAAAAAATTACACAAATCTCACTTACCATTAAATAAATAGATGGAGGGTGTTTAAAATGTGAAAACTTTGCATTTAACTTCTCCAAATTTTCTTTCGTAAAACCTATCACTTTCTGTATATTTCTCAACTGCAATAAAAATGCATATAAAAAAATTAAAAAAAAAAATCAGAATTGCCCTAAATAGCTAAATCAACTTAAATCAAAAATAATTATCAACATTCCAAACACTCTTTACGACAATCTAACTCTTTTTTAACTCACAAAACTCACATTTTAACATTAAAAAAGTGCTGAGCCATTATACTCGTTTTCAACATACGACGCGTATGTTGACGATTTTCACCAGCACACAAAACCTAATTAGACATTATCCAGCACCATAAGTATCAATCTGTGCACAAATAAACAACAATTGATGCATTTTCATACGATATTAAGCTTAATCTCCACTGCTATGAATAGACTTCTTAACTTAAATGACTGCATGCACCTCCTACTTGTCATTCATACACACAATTATTCCTTTCTAACCTTTCTAACAAAAACCAAAAAATATTAAAACTATCAAAGTGCATATTGCAAACAATACCTCATCGTTTAAGTTACCAGCCTCATCATAGCCTTTCAATGAATTTTCCAGCATTAGTGTTGAGGTTGAATTATTAAATGATGGTTCCCTAACAACTGCCATATTGGTTTAGATCAGTCACTACACTCCAAGAGTAGACCTTGAGACAATGAGGTCAACTGAGGTTGTTCTATGCGTTATATAATTTGATATTTAGCGTTAAAGTATGAATTTTACTGACGTAATATTTAAGAATTGTTAAAAAAGATAGTTTTTGGGAGTTTATGCGCCATCTGGTGGTTTTTCGACGTCATTACCAGAAACTATAACCCGACAAATAACTGTGGTTGATTTTTTTTGGAGAGTTCTAAACATTTGAGTTACGGTATATTGCTGTTAATAGTTGACAATGCATTGGTTTCAGGGAAGTATTCCGGAAGCAATTGCAGAAGCTAAAAAGAAAAGAGTTGTTTTTATGGTGTACATATCAGGTAAGTTGATCAAAAGTATGGAATAAAAATAAAATATTTAAAGTCATGTAATTTTTCATTTTTGATGAGTCATTTGGTAATCTGGAGTGAACCGAAATGTCATTGTACTATTGTGTATTCTGTAGGTGATGATGACCGATCGCGAAGGATGAACGAAACCTACGAGTCTGAGGAAGTCATTGAAAAATTGGAGTCTTTCGGATGCGTAGCTGTCAATCTTGAAGGAAATAGGTTAAAAAAAAAGTGGTTTCAATTTTGTTTTATTTTAAAATGTCATTGCTTTTATGTTTTACAGTGATGTTTGCCAACAATTTTCCCAAATTTGTATCCTTTGCTCACTAATTTGATTACCGTATTTGAGAAAAAAAATTTTGATATTCTTAATTAATGTAGATCCTGTTGTGTTAATTCCTTCGAGTTACTTTATCGGTAGTAATGGGATGCTGTTAGAAATAATTGGAGGTGATATTGCAACCGAAGAATTTCTTACCAGAATTGACACCATTTTACAGGTAATCGATGAAAATTTGAGATTGGAATTAAATTTTTGCTGAAATTTACATTACATTAGCCAACATCAGAGCCGTATGAAGGCGCTCGTGCCTCTAAATCAACTAAGTCAACTAAGTCGACCAAATCGACTAAATCAATTGAGCAATCTTTCGGTTCTTTACCCTCTAACGATACACAAGAAAACGTACAATTTTTATTAAATTTGAATAATATAATGTTACTTTATTATTGCAATTTAAACTTTAATTAGAATGCGAGTAATGAATTAGAGCCAGCAGTTGCATCAAATACAGGATCTCAAGCTAGTGTTAATATTGAAGAAAAGGTTGAAAGGTGTAAAAATGCTGTACAAACATGTATTTCTATTTATACATGTATTTATACTGGTTCAATTTCTATTTAATTCAGAGCTAAACAATTACTGTTGCAACAAAAAGAACAAAAAGCAAAATTGGAAATGGAGGCAAATATAGAAATACATGAATTATACAATTTATTAATTTTTTTGCGTTATTGATTTAGGAGGAAAAGCAAAAAGAGTTAGAACGACGTAAAACTGGTCAAGACGTGCAAAAATTAAGACATAGACAGCAAGAAACGGATAACAAGCAATTAGCTGACGAATTAGCTAGAGACAGAGCTGAGGAAAAGGCTGCTCGAGATAGAATTAAGGAGCAAATTGCTACGGATAGGTGTGCAGATTAACTCTTAATTAACTGTGATGTATTTTTATGTATTTTAATAATTGTTTTATGTATTTAGAGCTGAAAGAGCTGCCAGATACCAAGCTGACAAACAGGAATCGGAACGTGTTAGAACAGAAGCGAAGCAAGCGGCTTTGCAGGAACAACAGGAGCGCGCTGCCATTGTAGCAGCGGAAAAAAGGTTAAATTTCAAATTAATCTATTTATTTTAAATTTCAAATGGGATTACAAATTACAGTGATTACGCCCGATTACAATTCCGGTTTCCCGATGGCTCTTCGTTAACCCATCAGTTTTTGGCTGACGATACATTGGAAACGGTTCGACGTCACGTACTAGACGTATGAATTTTCTATATAATAAATTAATTTAGAGTTCCCTTATAATTTTTTTCGGATATTCTCAGTCTGCACGCATGTCGCGTTCATTCACTCTTTCAACGACATTTCCAAGACGAGAATTTCAAGAAAGTGATTACGATCAAACGCTAAAAGAACTGCGGTTGGCTCCATGTTCGGCTATTCTGGTTTTGCCTGTAAATGATGTATAAATTCGAGTTAACTCAAATGTGTAGTAAAAAAAAATCTTTTTTTATTTTATTTCTTTTCTGGTAGCAACACGCCGTTACAACTTCAAACAACTATAATTTTCTTTGGACTTTATTGGGGCCGATTCTCGCTCTCTTTAATTATCTCCGCGTGTTGATTTTCGGAGAACCATCCAGCCCGAGGAGAGGTTCATCAGGTCGATCGAGTGGGAACAAACGGAACAACGACGACACTTCGTCCAGCAGTAGTAAGGAAGCAAAAACCGATGGTTCTCAACAAAAGTACATAAAATTTACGTTTGTTTTAGATATAGAATAAGCCAAAGTCATTTCTACATTTTAAATCATGAATTCTAGTGTTCATAAACGCCGATCGTCGGGAAAACCAAGTTCAAGTTTCAGTCGGAGAGACGGTAACATTCACAGAATAACGGATGAAAAAGACGACGAGGACGACACCAACACTTGGAATGGGAATTCCACTCAGCAAATGTGATTTTTTTTTTGTAGCGTTTTTTGTTTATTCTAATTCACGGTTTAGGGTGTGTAATTATTTGGATAAATAAAATTTCTGATCCTTAATTTATGAAATAAAAAGCCAGAGCTCAAACCAACCATATTTTATTCGAATTCTGTAAGTATTCGCAAAACATTACACAAATACCAGAAAAATGCTTAACTCTAATGCATAATTACTATCAAAACTGCATCTTAAAGAGACTTATAATTGTACAATTAAGTTACAAAAACTTTGATTGAAATCCTCAAATATCTGTTCTTGAGAAAAAACTGGGTGAATGCAAAGTGGGCAAAATCTTATAGCTAAATTGTGCAGGTACATTTGTCTTTTAATTCGAGGAAAAAATTTGACAAAATAAAAACAATCCAGTTCGACATCCCACACATTCATATTATAGAAAACATCAACTAACAAGAAGAAGCGTAAAAATACCTTGTTTCACTTAACTAGGTCGATTGAAAATTAAAATATATTCTTATAAAATGCAAATCTTTATTACAAAATTTGAGCAGATGTAAAATAGAATTAAATTTTGATCAATTTAATCAAACAAGAAATTGATTTCGACATTTTATCAATGCACAATATTCTACTTTGCATCTGTCAAATTTTTAATCACAATCTAAAATAGAAATAATTCGCACAAAACTTCAAATGTGAATGTCAAATATTCTGGTATTTAAATTTCAAGAGAACAAACAAAAAATAAACTAAAAACACAACATAATTAACTTAAAATTAAATAAATATCAATTTAAAACTCATAGCAGTTCATTTGTTTTTTTTTTTTTTTTTTTTTTTAGTGTATAATAATTCACCGGAATAATAAACAAAAAAAATCAACATTATTTTTCCCTTATATAATACATTTTTATATTTATGTTAGTCGTATTATACAAACATTGATACGAAAATAATTACTTAATAATTAACATCCTAAGTATTTCAAATTACATTGTGCAGAAAAGCATCATTGGAGGAATTGTACATAATCACTTCAATCCATCAGATTTGTACGCTACATCACACAAAAAAATAAAATGACAACTCTACAATGACTTATTCAGGCACTAAACCACTCAACTAAAAACAATTCCAAGATATGTCATATTTACCAAGATTGATATTAACAGTAATCCTCATTTTTTTTCATGACGAAAAATCAGGATTTTTATTATTATTGGAAAAGTATAAAATGCTAGTATCTGGCAAAGAGCTAGTTATTTAAATGGATTCATTGCATTGTTGTCACAATATTCATATCAATATTTTAAAGTTAATCATTTTTCATTATTCCCTTCAATCATTTTTCATATTCAACCTTATAATCAAACTTTTTATTTTATAGGAAAAACAAACTAGTAAAACAAACAGTAAAAAAAGCAAAAAAAAGTTCACAACTCAAACATCACTAATCCAAAATAATAATAACAATTCAAAATAATTATATATATAAAAAAAAAAAATCAAATTCAATTCCCGAATCACCAAAAATTCACACCCAAAATGTAAATCTTTTCACAGCCTTTTCCATCTGACAACTGAACCCATGCACGTTTGAGATATGGCAGCTCTTCTAACAACTTAAATATCACATCAAAATTTCATTTACGTCCTATAACTAGTCAAAAAGATGGTTTGGAAGCACACAACTTTTTTTTTTTAAATTTCTAAACACGTTTTCAACTATATCAAATCACACCAGAAATGTTTGCATTGTCAGTTTAGGCCTAGTAATACACGTTACTAAATAGGAAGCAAAGACTGGACATTACGAATTGAGGTTTCTTTGTGATCAATCACAGAAAGGAAAACAACCTAGCAACAATGGCATGAAAAAGTGGGATGTCAATCTGGATAAAAATTCCAAACACTAGATCACTAATTCACAGGACTAAATATTATAGATCAAAAAATTGAATTATGTAGACAGTTTGTAATGAGTTTGAAATTTGAGACAAAAATTATTCTAAATCAAATATTTTTTTTTTAATGTATTAAAACATGCCATTGTCAATTTGCCCTTTTAGGAGGATAAAAAAAAATAGACAAATAAGAAAACCCTTTTCCTCATTTTTAACCACTTAAAATACATAAATTACATTAATAATCCTCGATAAATATTTGAAAACTGCTCGGTGGCCTAACACCTTACAAATGAATTTTCTAAACAAACTAAACCTCAATTTCCTAAATTTCTTTAATTTATTTTTTTAAATATTACTACACCCCGGATTAACATTATAAGCAAACTCCCATTTATGACTGAGGACAATGAATAGCAATTGGTATACATTAGTAAAATTTCTTACGCAATGTGTCACACTTCACAATAAATGAACTTTACGTGACCTAATTACTTGAAAAAAAAATTAATATTAAATATGTTTTTTTTTACTGTAATAGTGACAGTTGGAACTTATACAATGAAAACACTGATCACACTGGCCTTTTAGTTAACCTTAATATTTGCACCTATGTCACGAGACTGCCATAATATTTGCCTTCTGAAACACCAAACATGACAAAACCTTTAAATTTTAAGACTATACTTTCAAAGTGTTATGATCTTCACAAACATCAATAGAGATTATTTCATTGCAAAACAAAAATAATTTAAAAAAAGAAATTAAAAATCCAGTCAAGTTTTCTAAATATTACAACAAAAAATGGGTTAAAAAGCGAAAAGTAAGAAGAAAAAATTGTCAATTAGATGAGTACTTGTAAAGCACGAAGGAACAATGCGATAAAATCGAAAAATGTTTTAAGGCCACATCGAACTACTATTTGAAATATCTGCACAACAGTAAAAAATGCAACAGCACTTTTAAAAAATTTGACAGCATTTAGAAAACTGAGCTAGACGAAAAGTCCGAAGCTTCCACATAGCATACATTCTAAAACTTCGCTAAATCACTATATCCAAAGATTGAATTAGAATTTATTTTTTTGGGGGGAATTTTTTTCTTAGTAAAATTTTGAGCATGAGATGAGCCACACCAAAAATTCAAAAGTTTATATACTTTTTAAAATCGATTTTCTATGTGAAAAGATGTAAGCTATACAAAAACTAATCAACTACACATTTTTATTATTATTATTATTATTATCTAGTCTCATAAACAACATATTTTTTGTTATTATTTCTTGACCTGAACAATTCAGAAGCAAATCACCAGCAACAAATGTTATAAAAAGTAGTAATAGCTGCACATAAACATTTGGAAAATAAATAATTCGCACTGGTCATGTTCATTACCCACAAACATGCAACCGAATTGCATAATAAATTTACTAAAAACAATCAAGATGGCACACTATACATAGCAAATCTCATGTTTTACAGGTTAAGTTGTTCAAATGTTCACGAAGCGATGAAACAAATCGAATTTCTTGTTTTTTAAGTGCCCATTAAATCTTTTTTTTTTTACTAACTAAAAAAAATTAATTTTGCCACTTTCCTAAAAATTGCCCTTATATAATATACAATAATAAAAATCAGCAAATTACTTTGTTACTTTGTTTTAGATATGTTCGAAGAAACTAAAAATTTGTTTCACAGTTCTATGGATGCTTTGATTAAAACCCGGCCTCCTACAACTCAAAATAAATAAAAATAAATGCGAACAAAAATTATGAGATCCCAAAATATATCACTTACATTGCATTTGATTAAATGAGTATAACAAACAAACAAAAAA
The DNA here is from genome assembly GCA_000239455.1 of Strigamia maritima. Classification (NCBI taxonomy): domain Eukaryota; kingdom Metazoa; phylum Arthropoda; class Chilopoda; order Geophilomorpha; family Linotaeniidae; genus Strigamia; species Strigamia maritima. The sequence goes on along the minus strand of JH431845.1, from coordinate 287,876 downwards.
ATTAAAAAAACAACTTGACTAAACCTAAAACCCCGAGAAAAATAGTAATCACCGTGCACTGTTCATCCGTTCTCACCATTAATACAATGATAAAACTCCCTGAAGTAGTGAAAAACGCATATTTAAGAGGATTAGTAACTAAACTCCTCCGTACATTTTCACAGCGAATATCTAGAAATCTGTATTTCTCAAAATCTATATCTAATCTAAGCCTCACACTATTATAGCTCTTTAATAAGAAAATATAACATTTAATATATTGAGAAAAAACGTGTTAAGATTCTGAAATTGATACGTTTTTACAGGAGTTAATAACATCCATTTTTTAAAAAAAAAAAAATGTTATAACATGCCCATCAATATTCATATTCTGCATGTCTTTTTTTTTATATAATAATAATACGGTATGACAAATATAGCAAAATATACAGTGATACAAACAAGTTACGTCATGACCCGCTAGTACCAAGTATATGTGAAGACGATATAGCCAACTCTGTACATGACATTTGAAAAGTTCACTGGTATCCAATGACAAAAAAATAACTATAGCTAGATAGTCTAACAATTTTTCTCATATTTTACAAGTTTTCTACGAAAAAATTATACATGAAGAGCAGAAAAATCCCTATTTTAATCCCATCAGTACCAAAAATAGGATAACATTTAGTTTTAAATCTATCATACACTCTGGAATGCTTTGTTTTTGTTTATCAAACTACGTTATAAACAGCTTCACAAGCCCAAATTACAAATATTCCAGCAGATCAAAAAATGCCTTTTTTATATTATTATAATAATATCAAGTTGTTTGTACTAAATTTTTTTTTGCAAGACCTGCATATAAGAGAGGAAGAAATTAAGAAATTCACATTCACTAATGCTTTTTTTTCTTTTAGTTTCGAGTTTCAAAATATAAAAAAAAAATTTAAAAAAACAAAAAACATTTTAATAAATATAATTATTAAAATGTCAATTTGATTTCTCAATTCTCATCATAAGACAGAAATAATAAATTAAAAGTGGAATAATAAATAACTAATGAACAAAATGAAAATAACAACAACAACAAAAAAATGGTCATTTAACCTCAAACGTTAATTTATCGAAAAACCAAAAATTAATATAAAAAATTACATTATTTCATGTATGAATTGACTGCGCCTATTGGGCCGATTATATTAAAAGTATAAGAAATTAAAATTACAATTAAAATACGACTTTTGTATTTTTTTCCTTTTTGTTAAAAAAAAAAATGACTGCTTGATTATTGTTTATTATTATTATATCAGTCAACATTTAACTAATGTTTTCGATTCACAACAGTTTTTTTAATCTTTTTGTATTTTTTTTTATATTTTTTTTTTTGCTCAAAATTAGGCTATCACACAGAAATCACATAGTGGAATGGAAGGATTGAATTTACGACATCTCGACACCACAGTTTGCTAAACAAGTGCTGGAAAAACTCCCAAAAACGCGAAAAAAAGTAAGTAAAAACCGAAACAAATACCAAAGACTCGGCAGATCGAAAAGCGAAATCTAATTTCCAAATCTAGAGATGACTAAAATAGACAATTAATCAATAAATACCGAACAGCTGAGATATAACAAATTCCCGCTAAGTTTCTCTTACGTAGTTTCTGTTCTATTTTTTAAGTTTCAAACTAAGCTAAATTGATCAGCCCTTGTTTTTCATATTTTTCATGTCGTGTCGCTTACTACTTGCGATTGTCATGGAAGAAGAGATTAAACGCAGTAGTTAAGTTTTAAAATCTAATTATACTTATTATTATTATTATTATTATTATTATTATTAATTATTAATAAATATTGCTTTAAATTTCTGCATAAAGTTATTCAACAATATCAATTCTTTCAAAAGCTTATTTCGTTACGATTTGAAAGCCAGAGTATTAGATAAACTCCATTTTCAACTACATCACAAAAAACTGGCAATATGAAATTTCTTAAATGTTAAGAAAAATACTGGAAACATCGTGATAGGAAATCCTAAAATATCAATTCATCTATCCTACAAACACCACGATCATTGTACAAACTAGAGAAATAGAGAAAATACTACAAACTTCTCATCGTTTACGATTATCGAAAAAACACCCACATTAAAAATTAATGAAAGACAAACTTGTATTTTTTTAAAACTTATGCAACCTTGGATTGGGGAGGCGGATAATCCAACTTGCACGTCGGATTATCTATTGACAACTCCACATTACCAGTGTCGACCACAGACGGTGGTGGAGTTTGAGCAGCTTGGTCGTTTGACAAGGACTGAGCAGAAGCAAGCAGGGGATCCACGTTATAGTGAATTGTCGTCATTAAGGCACACCACATGGCTGTGCGAGCTCGACGAGAAGCTTTGGTCAAATCTTGAATACTCGCAGCAAGAGCAAGGATATCTGAAAATTCAACAAAAATTAATTAAACATTCCACTTCCAATATGACCCAACCACATTGAAGCAAACTAGTTTCTAACGAAATGTATCAATTAACGATTAACGATTACTCGACATTTCTCCTCCAGAAAAAAAAAGAGATTAACTCTACATTTTTCCTCCGGAAAAACAAGCCGCTATACAATAGGGTAAGAGTATATCGATAACAACCTTTATCTTCTTGGATTCTTGATCCATTGCCTGTTCGTTGTCTATTAGTTGCATTCACAATTTCATCACGTCTTCGCGCATGTACTTTGCTGATCGCCTCCAACCATTGTTCCATTGCAGTGTGGATGTTGTTATGTACAGGAACATTCCTCAACCGCTCCATTTTAGCCACCAATGTAATCACCTGAAATAAAATACCAAAACCAATTAATAAACAATTTTCTTAATACAATATTTCGGAGTACTCTGGCATGTTCTCGACGTTCATCAACAATCAAACGATCCACTCGAGACGGATTCGGTGGCAGTCTTGGAATGGGAATGTTATTAGCACTGGAAACTTTCTTTCCAGGGTTTTGTCTTGCCAATTCTGCCTCAGTCTAAAATTAAAATGTATTACAATATATTAAAAAATACACACTAATTTATTTATACCTTCTTTCGTTCTTTCTCCAAGTTTTTAAACTGATCGTAGCATTCTTCCAAACGAATGTGTAATTCATTCGAAGGACCGCTTCGTCTAAAAATAATAATAAAAAAATTTTTATTGACATTTCCCTTTCTTTTAACTTTATTTTGAACTACCTCAAAGGACGAAATCCCATAAACGGTGGTGGCACTCCATAGAACGTTGGCGGGGCTAAATCGTAGAAGACTTCGTTCGGACCGTAATAAGTGGACGTTCCTCTTCCATGAAGATATGGATCAAACGGATAGAACTCGTAAGGAACATCTCCAGACAAATTGGACTGCGGATGAACAGCAGCAAACTGCGCCGGATATCGACCATTTCCTCGCGAACCGTGAGAGAGTGAGGAATTTGGATTCAGCAATTCGGGCGGAATGAATTCGCTTTCAAACTGAGGATAAGTGGCACGCAAAGAATACTTAAAATCAGGATGAGGAGAAAACCGATCCATAAATTCCGAATGCGAGTACTGAGAATTATTTTGCGATACTCCACCCGCAATTTGTTGCTGCGTTCTCTCGGAATCCCGCGCATTTATTTGCGAAACTTGCTGCTGTTCGTTCTGCTTCAACAGCAGGTGATTTTGGCTGTGATTTTGTGCAACTTGGTTCTGATTGGAATTTTGTGGCGACAAATTCATCTGCCCGCTCGAATTCGAAGGTAAAGACATTTTGCTGGAAAATAGTCGCGACGGACTGACCGTTGACAGTTGGCTTCTGTTTAACATGTTCGTCTCGATGCCATTCATCATGTTGGACATTTGAGAATTCGACGAGTTGTTCTGATTGCTCACAAAAGCGTATTTGTTTTGCTGCGTGGAGTAGTTTTGCTGCTGCTGGATAAAGTGGTTCTTGGGAATGTGCATGCCAGAGCAATTCTCTTGTCCTGGAGATGTCATGTCGTGTGTTGATGGAGAAGTCGTCAATCCAGATTGCTGACTAGAATAATTGGCAGGAGTTACAACCTTAATCGGATTCATGAATCCATGGACTCGAGCCTGCGGGCCCATGTTTTGTTCTTGGTGGATTGACGACTCTGACAATGCTCGTATTGGTCGTAAGTTTACAAACTGTTGAGATGAAGAAAGTTGATTCACCGTTCCCGAACTGTGCATCCTTATTCGTTCTTTCGGCAAAACCTGAATTTTTTTTTACACATTAATTTAATTTATCGTTAATTTTATTGTATTTCTTTACCTGTTGCCTGGCTTGGTTTCCAATATGACCCATATCCTGAGAATTTAAAGACGCCGAAACTGATTGTGCGTGAAGTGATTGTAAATTTTGTTGTTGCTGCGACTGTTGTGTTTGAGCGTTGTGATGATCTATTTGCTGATGGAGGCAATTCGAATAAAGATGATTTCCATTTGATGGAAATGAATCTTCATGGTTCATCAACCTCGACTGCTTTTCCAAATCCAGATAAAGATCCCCAAGAATTGTCTAAAATATTAACAAATATATAAAATTTTAATTAAGAAACCGTATACATAAGAAATAATTCGAAAATCACCTGATGTTGCATCTGCTCACGCAAAGGATTTTCGATAATACTTTGTAACCTATAATCAACGTTTGCATTTTCTTGCACTGATTCATTGTATCTCAGTCGATCTCGCTCAACTCGTTCAGGATGTCGGTAATATTGTTCCAATTTCGAGCGCTAATTTTTTTTATTTTTATAAAAAATTACTACGTTAAAATACAAATAAATAAAATACCTCCACGTCAAGTTTTAGAGATTCTTGAGAATATGAGATTCCCTCTCCCTTTCCGTATAATGTATCAAAAAAATATTCATTCGGTTTTACATTTCGATCAAGATTCCCACAACCAAAGGAATTCCTTTCACATCTGTCAGTTGTCGAGTTGCTGTTATCAGTAGACCAAACACTATTCAATGAGTAATTTAAATCTCTAATAAATAAAATAAAAAACCGTTAAAATCATTACAATTTAAAAAAATTAACAAATTTTACCCCTCATAAGAAAAAATATCTTGAATTGATCTGGATGGCGCGTCAGAAAAACCATTAAACCCGAAATGATCCTCGTCCAATATTTTCGAAACAAGATCATCCAACGCAAACTTGTCATTTGCCGAACTGTTGTTTAATGACGCAGATTTCTCCGTTAATGCATTCTCACGACCATTAACAACTAAACCAACGCCAATCTACACAAATTCAACAGAGAATTAAAACAGACAATCACAAAATCCATCTAATTTTCAATAATACTTGAGATGATAAGTCAGGAAGCCTGGCCTTCAAAGGTGTTGTTTCGTGTGACCAAGGCATATATAAAGACAAGGGATCCTTCTCCATTGCTGTATTCCCAGGAAATTGTATAACATTATTTATCGTATGACATTGCTGAACCTAAAAATTAATAAAGAAAAAAATCAAAACAACCAAATCGAAACATCACCTTAAAAAAAAAAAATAAATAAATAAATAAAAATTATCAACAACATACAAAATCATAAATCACGATATATATTTTCATATAAAATATCAACAAATCCCAGTGTTTTTATTGTGTTTTGCTAATAAAAATAAAATAGTATTTCGATATCATTAAATTTCGATATATATTCCAAACTAAATTGTATCCATGGATTCAGAACATAGTCACGCGGAAAAAAGACGAAATCTACACTCAACAATCCGATGCTAAAAAAAGAAATAATTGACTAACGTTTTGAAAAAGCTCATAAACGATATGAATTTGTTAATAAAATATTTATGCTAGCGTAGAACAAGCAATCGACCTCGTACAGATGACATCAAGGTACGGCGCAAATCCAATGGTGGTTACCGTTCAAATATTGAAAACTATTTTCTTAAATTAACCCGATAAGATTGCTGCTACAATATTGTGGGCACGGCTTATTGTCTTACCCGTTGCTCTACTTGATTACTGACGACTCTCACAGAACCTAATCGAAAATCTTCGTGCCTTTCCCTCTCATTTTGTCCTGACAGCGCCATGAGAGAGCATTTTCGTGGTATTGTGGCAAAATGGGAAAACAACAATTCTAGTTCCCTCCCACTGCTATGGCTATTATTCTTTACCTTCGATTTGGCTCGTCCCGTGACTCCTGTTGTAACAATGATTGAGCGTACGGTTTAGATGCGTAAAATAAATCCCATCCCGTGCAAAATTGAACTGTTAAACTCGTTTAACCCTTGAAAAAAATTATAAAATATAAAATAGAGGGGGGAATGAACGGAATAGCACAGCCGATCGGCTGCTGCAAAAGCGCTTCAGCTATGAAACTCTCGTTTACAAACCTTTCGTTATCTTCAATTTGTAAATAGACTCGTAAGATAGTAACTTCATTTAGAAAGTTAAAAATGTATATTTCAAATTTTACCCATATTAAAATAAGCTAAACAAGTGACACAAAGAGCACACATCATTTGCCGTAACAAAAGTTTTATTAAATGTTTCATTTATCATCAAAAATTTAAAGATAAAAAAAACAGTAACACAAGTTTACACAATTTTTGTTACATAAAAAAGAAAATACGCATTTAAAGCACAAACGTACGAACATATTAAAATAATAAAGAAAAATGAGAAAACAAAATTTAAAAGATTATTTCTTCACAGCCTTCGACTTTTTATCTAAACCAGCGCCCACCTTTCCCTTTGGTGCAACTGGAGCCTTTTTCTTAGGTTCAGCCTTGCTAGCACCCGCTGGCTTTCTAGCATTTCGTTTCTTAGTACCCTCATCTTTTTCCTCCTCCTCCTCGTCAGAATCCTTATCCTCATCTTCAGTTGCCTTATCTGAAGACGCGGCGGCTTTCTTCCCTACACCTCGTTTCGACGCCGCTGTGGTTCTTTTGATTTTAGATTTTGGTTCGTCTTCTTCGATATCCTCAACCTTCTCTTCCTCTTTATCGTTATCGCCATTAACCGCTCGTGAGTTTCTAGTCACAACACGTTTCATGACAATTTTCGCGCTCTTCATCTCAATTTTCTCGTCTCCTTTTTCTTTCCCACGTCCCTTCTTCGCCGGTGCCTTATCCTCGACTTCATCCTTTTCTTCTTCCTTCTCCTCGACCTTCTTCCTTCCACGTCCCTTCGCTGGGGCTTCCTTTTTCTCGGGTACTGGTTTCTCTTTGGGCGCTGCTTTCGATCTTCCACCCTTTCCTCTTGTCGGTTTCACGGCAGGTGCACTGTCGTCGTCCGTAGCTGAATCATCATCTTCGTATTTCTTAGGTTCTTCTTCTTCGTCCTCACTTTCAGGTACAACTGTTGGCATCTGGGCTTTTCCTCTAGCCCTAGTGGGTTTTTTCGCCACCTCTGGAACATCGTTTGTCGTCTTGGCGGCAGGACGGCCTCGAGTTTTTGGCTTCTCAGCTTCCTTTTCTGGTTCTTCTTCTTTGTTGTCATCTTTCTTCGTCTTTTTCGTGGTCTTGGGTTTGGCTCTACCTTTTTTCCCGGTCTTTTCAGGTTCAGATTCGTCATTTTCTGCGTTTTTGGACTCGGGGTCCGATTCATCACCGGCTGGAGATTCTTCATCATCTTCCTTTTCAGGCTTTTTGCCTTTTTTAGTCACCGCCTTTGGCCTTCCTCGTCCCTTTTTATCAGTTTTCTGAGACTCGGATTCGGCATCATTGTTTAATTTTTCTTCCCCGTTCGAATTTTTAGAATCTAATTCGTCCTCCTCTTCGGAATCTTCCTGTTGACCTTTTTTCGTCATTTTCGGTTTCTCTTTTTGTTTTTTTCGTCTTGTTGAGACGTGCCGGGTTCGGAATCGATCTCGTCCTCTTCAGCAGACTCGTCTTTCTCAACTTCACCGGCCTTCTTTCTTGTGACTCTTGTGCGTTTTGGTCCTGTGGTCGTTTTGACAGCTGCTTTTCGTTTTCCAGCCTTCTCCGCAAGTTTTCCGTATTTCTTTTCCAGGTTACTCGTTAAACTACTCCATTCTTCGTCATGTCGTTCAGCGTTTTTGCCAATGGCTGCCTTTAAACCCTCATCCGAACCATCTAAGCCCATTTCTTTGGCGAGTTTTTCAGCTTCTCTCCTTTCCTTCTCGAACTAAATGTAAAAATATAAAAAAAAATTAATAATGTCAACATTTTAAAACTTAAAACCTCAACTTACCCGTTTTTTTCTGTTAGCTTTTTTTGTTTTAGTTTCCTTAACAAAACTAGGAAACCCAGTAATGCTACCATCATCTATTGATTCTTTCAAAATCTTTTCGAATCGTGTCTCATCCTCGTAAGTGCAGCATAACACGTGTTCCATTATTTTATCCATATCGCCTTCGTATTCCATATAAATAGCTTTAAGCTCTTCGGTTTCTTCGTCAGACCCTAAAATTAATCATATTTTAAATATATATATCAACTCACATTTCAATATAAACAAAAATTTACCTTTGTACTTCTTTTCGAATTCTTTAATGTCTTCCACATCAACCTTGGGAAAATGTTGTCTCCAAAATTTCATGTAATCCTCAACATTATCTTTTTCTTCATCATCAACCTCACCTAAATTTTAAAAATAAAATTTAAAAATTCAAAAACTTAAAAAAATAAAATAATTCCACGTGTTTTACCATTTTCATCGTAAGCGGCCCTTTTTTCAGAATCCGATAAAATGGAATAAGCCTTTCCTAAAATTTGAAATTTAACGGTGGAATCCTTTTTTTCCGCTTCTGGGACCCTGTCTGGATGATATTTAAGTGACTGCCTGTGATAGGCACGCTTGACTAGAAAGGAAAGCGCCAAAAAGATTAAAATATTGCCGATTCTAAGCACTTCCGCCTCATTTTTGTTTGAACTTACTCTCTTTGTCAGTTGAATCAGACGTCACAGATAAAACATCATATAAACTAGACGTTTCGAAGTGCTTTTCGCACAACAATACTAAAGACGGCATGGTAAAAATGAAGTATTCAAAATGCCGTTGACTTTTGTTTGTAAAAATCGCACAGCTAAGTCCAGACCGACAACACGCCCGTTCACCACTTGGCGCCAAAACTGGTAACTCTACAATGCGAATACCAATGAAATTGTACTGTTTGTTTGTAATGAAAGCAGACTCAAATTTTCGTAAATTATTTCATGAATTAAGTGTGTTACTATGATACTTTCTTTTGTCACCCCTTTCTAAATTCCCCAACTTACATTAAAGCTTATAATAAAAGCTGAACTGCCGCTTGACGCTTCAAAGTCAATCCTTATGGTCTAACGGCCGAACGATACTTCGTACGTTGCCTTCTGAACTGAAAGGTGCTGACACCTTGTAACAGTTAAACAAAATAAATTCATGTTTAAAATAATTTTTGTTTTTATCTGGTTAAATTATTCTGGATCATCTACAAATTTAAATTAATTAAATAAATGCATCATTTTTAAAGATAACTTTAACTTTCGAATGTAATCTCTGACAATATCTATGCATTATATAACTAACAGCGCTACTCTGTGGCCAATTAGTTCATTCTTTCTTTCGTCTGTAGTTTAGGTCAATTCACGTCCCTCCTCGTGTATACCTACTGCGGATTTATTGATTCAGTCGTTTTCCTTATTAGGCAAACCCTCCAGGTAACTATTTCTCAATAAATAAACAAGTAATATTAATTTTCAAGTCATTTTTGATAAGTCTAAGTACTCTTCGTCTCGTTATGGCCATGAAATGTGTGAATCGAATGCTACGTGCCGACATAATTAAGCCTAAATCAATAAGATATCTTATTTTATTATATTATTATATTATTGCAACAAAAAAATCTTAATAGTGTTAAATTAACTTTTAATCTTATCAAGAAACAGCTTCAGACAGATATATTCGTAGCATTAACTTGACATTTTAACCTTTCGGTGTTCTATTTTAAACTTTGGCTGGTGCTGGTCAAATACTTAAAGACATTTCTTAAACGTTGCTTAAACATTTTCAGGAATAGACTGCGGCTAAGGAGTTATGTTAATTACACGAGCTGCTAGGCTACCTCGCTTATCGTCCCAGGTGAATATGATTGTACAGAAACAAGATTAATGAAATAGTAATTTTTATTTTATTTTATAGTATTGGCAGGGTAACTTTTCACCAAGTTATGGAGAACGTCTTGGTTTCCCTATGGCTGTCATGTTAGCTTTAAGCGGATTGTCAGTCTCCATCTTCAGTTTGAAGCAAATGGGAGCTCATAATCAACTCAAAAGAAAATAATTAGAATAGTTTCTTACTTTTTCTGTGTTTTTTTGTTAAATGTTTTAGTTAACTTTATAAAAGTGTCTGTATAGTTAAGTGTTAATGGAGTCAAAGTGGATTTACAAGTTAGTTGCGATTGTTTTATATTGTTCACTTAAGACAGTGCATGAAATAAAACTTAGTTTAAGCAAGAATGTAAGATTTTAAGAGATTTCATTATTTGGTTTCACAATGTTTTATAATATTTCGATTCATTATAGTATAAAAAAATATGTAGACTTACTGGGAATGCATGATTCATGAGTTGGAAATCAAACATTGAACTGATAGAAACGATAATGTTGTCTATTACTCCGAAGTCGTACCAGTCTGATGAGATTGATTGTTTATTGCAATTGTATTGACATCAAAGTTGTAAAATATTGAGTTCTATCTGGATGAAAGTGCAAAATGTAAAAATAAGAAAAACTTGTTCAAATGACTGGTTTTTATCGTAATTGTAATAAGGTTTACATGAATACAAACAGTAGTCTCCTTTCAACGACTGCAATTTTTTTTTCTTCAATAAAAATGCTGCACAAATCAGCAAATTGTTGGCAACAAGCCATAAACTTAATACCGAATCAAATGTAACTTACAACACGATACTCGAAATATTTCAAAATGCTCAGTAAAAACAATTCATTTTAAAAAAAATACAACTTTGCAAAACAACATTAAAAAAATTGCTTTATAAACTTTAATTAGAAAAAAAAAAAAATCATTTTGCTTAGTGTGCATTCCCAAGTATCACATTCGAATTACAAATTAGCTTCCTGAGCATATAAAAATGAATTCAGAATTAAAAAATAAATAACATTTCACACTGAACATGGCAAGTTCGGAATACAAATTAAATGCAATTGAAAGGATTTCATTTTAAAAGATGGCATAGCCATCATCGAGACATCATCGTAATCAATGATATTGGACAGTTTCTTTTAAAAAAACAAAGCCGTGCGGAATAAAATATCACTTATTAAAAAAGTGTACATATTCACAACCGAGCTGGTTAATAAACAATCAACAGATCTAAGTGACAACATAGTTACGATGCAGCTCAACATAGAAAAATAAACAGCAGCTGACATAATAATTGCTTTCCAATTTCCACACAGTTCAGTCTTTTGATCCTGGTGTGAAGATTTCCACTTCGTTCGTGTTTTTATTTTCGGTTAATTTACTACGTGCTTGTCGCTTCGCTTCGGCGAATCGTTTCCTAGCCTCTTCTCGAGAGCGTGCGGCTTCTTCCGATTTGGGAGTTCGTGGAGAAGCTATTGGTTTCTTAAATTGATTACTACTGCGTTTTGGTTTGACTCCATTCGATAATTTCGTCGAACTATCGACTTCACAAACCTAAAAATTAAAAAATTAATTTTAGATTGATATAAATTCAGAATTTTCATTTTTACTTGTAATTTATTCCATTCCTCGTCTTGTAGGACGTCGATCTCTCTAAACATTACAAAAATATTTTCTACTTGAAGTAAAACCATGTCCCAGAACCCCTCTAAATCTGATGTTGTAGTGGGGAAGGGTTCGGATGGCAATTGAGTCTTTAAAAAAATTAATTCAATTAATATACAACTTGAATGTAACAAAAAATTCTATTAATTACAATATTTTTCTCGCATAATCCTCGGAACTGTTGAAACTTCTGATCGAGCAAGAGATTTGCTTTCCCAATCGCGGCCCTAAACCGACCAGCCGTTGTATCATCCGAAATAAACCCATCGTCTAGTTTTATTTCAGCTTGACGAATTAATGATTCGATCTTCTCTTGTTCAACTGCTATTAACTACAAATAAATAAAAAAAAAAAAAAAAAAAAAAAAAATAAATTACACTTTCACAAAACAAATTTTTTTTAAACAAAACTTACATTAAAAAAATATTGACCACCTTTTTCTTCAACATTATTTGTCTTTGTAAATTGTGAAATAGAATCTAATAAAATATAAATAAAAAGTAAAAAAAAAATTACACAAAAAAATGCAATAAATTATCTCAAACTAAAAACAAACCTTTTTCCTTGTCTCGATGCCCTTCAACCGTCTCCAAATGAATATCTCCATGTCCATTTACCTGTCTTTTTTCAACTGGACTAATATCTGGACTAATATCTTTTCTGCTTCTACAGCACAACCAAAAAGAAAACTCATCATTTTTCCTCCCACACTGACAAACTGCCTTCAAACAAGCCCACATTTTCTCCAACCAACATGTTCCCAATAACTAAACCCAATCACCAACTTCCTCTTATCTCAACTAGATCTATAAAACTTATTGTGTTTTAAAATGACCATTTATCTAACCGATTTCGTAACAACTGTTATATCAATCCTAAACAAACAAAAAAAATAATAATCATAAAATTAAAACCACATGACAGAATCCATATAAAAACCGACGCTCATTAAAAACCAGTCAATAAAACTGATTCACTGAAAAAACCAATTAAACGATCCAAATCAACATCTATTTATAGCCCCCTTTGCGTAACTAATCCCAATCTAATTCCTTAAACACGTTCCAAGCCCTTTCCTATCGCAATTCCACGCCCGTCATCTCCGCAACGCATAAGACTCACCCTGAAGACGAAAACGAGGCAGTCGCTTGAGCTATCGATTCGGCTTTCCAGGCAGAACTAACAACTGGACTGGAGGTTACGGACCGCGGTAAGAGAGAGGGAGAAGCCAACACGGCAGCCACGAGTTTCCCGACCGGTTTTCCTTCCAACATCGAACTCACTTCGTGATTCAACTTTCCAGTGCCATTCATCGCACTCGTCGTGCTTTTTTTCGTGCTGGGACTCGTCGTCGTGACACCCCCGTACAAATTCCTCGCCTTGGCTCTAATGAGAAAACCTTGTGCCAAAGCACCGGGCCCGTAAAGTCGCTCAATTCGCTGTTGAACCAGCGATTTTGGCTGTTCCAAATTAGAATCGAGTTGACTCAAGGCCCGTTCACTTTTACTCTTTTTCTCGTCGCGCTGCAAAGGCAATTCGGCCGCCGATCCACTTCGGGCGTTCTTCATGTCACCGTTGTAGGGTCCGAACCCGTTAGTTAATTGCACTCGTTGGGTGTCCCCGTTAGAATTCTCGTTGCTAAAAACAGTCCGGGCGGGACTCGCGTCGCGACTCCGCAACCCTTCCCTGACTTTCGAGTTGTAACAAGCGTAACTTGTGTAGCCAGACACTGAACAACTGATATTCACATACGAAGGCTGCCGCCTCGAACCAGATGCGGCCGCGTCGATTTCAATTTCATCTTCTTTGCCGTTCTCCCCTTCATCGGTCCCATTGACTTCCGGTACGTATAACAAAGTCACAAACTTCTCTTCGGGCATTTTGACAATAATCTTTTCAACTTCACCAGTCCTTTCCTCGTTCCTATTGGCTAAACTGGCACTGAGGAGGGTTCGTTGAGATGCGGTCGAAGTAATTCCATCTGTTGTTTTTCAACGTCCCGAGTATAAAAAAAAAATAAAAACAAAGAAAAAAAAATTTAGACACGATACTACTATTAATTTCTGAATAGAAAGAAATGCCTTCATTTCACCCAACACTCAACACTCACCAGCTGTTCCTGACGATTCACTAGCCGTGGCATCCACATCGAGGGAACAACTGCCAATGGACTCGGCCGACGCCATTCGTGTGGCTAACTTCTCCACTTGGGTCTTTGGAACGACGATTTTGTTGAGGATGTTGAGTGTCTTGGGTGGTTGATGAATTCGATGCACACGAGGAATGCTAAACAGAACCAAAAATAAATAAATAAATAAATAAATAAAAGAAATAAATTAATAATTAACAAACCAGAAAACACTTTTACTACTTTTTAAATTACATCACAAGGTGATGTCCTCATGCCCAGTTGCATCATAACACGTGATATCCTCTGGACACTTGGACAAGACCCAACAAAAACTAATTAACTTAACACAAAGCACCTGTGTTTTTTATTTTACCTGGTTTGTTCCACTTTAAGTTGTCCTTCTATCTTCATGGGGAGAAAAGGCAAGTGACCACTTTCACAAGGTTGTTGCTCCTGCATGTACAAAAACAATGACGTCATATTCATTAATTAACCAACCAACATTCCACAACTTAAATATTTCATTGTTTACACATATAAAACAAATATTTTCTAATTTTTTCTTTTTAATAACTCTCAATTTTCCTCACGCCTACAACCGCACTGCCTTCACTCGCATCGCAATCAGCTGGGCGGAGGGGTGCGGCGAGGTCTTCGCCTTGCATGCGGTCTCCGAACAACCGACAACGCCCAAAAATGTCCACAAGTCTGGATTAGGAGCGTTTAAAATTGTAATTATACCAACACGAGAAGCGAAGTAAATAAATTAAACAGAAAATACGACCTTGAAAAACCCCTACCCGTAGCCTTCCTCATTCCATTCGACTTCGCAATCATTTTATCAGATTCGTTTGATATTCCAAATCCAAAACTTACCGTATAATCAGGAATCCAAATGTACTTATGCACTGAGTGAGTATAAAATAGCCGCTGAGACTCCATAACTTTCTAAGACACAATGCTCGCGTGGCAAAACGAGAGCCCCTGACCCCTTTTCAAGCTGCTATCACCGGCACTTATCACAAACGTACAAGTTGAGGCCGGTTTCGTGTTTTTTAACAATGAGAAAGATAGGGAAAAAGCTCGCAGTCTTCTCAGAGTCGGAGACTCGCTTATTAGGCGCCAGGGGGTGGAAATAAACTAGCCACACGGTTTGCTTGTATATTTACATTTCGGCCCCTTCATTGGAATTCAGTAAAACGTTTCTTATTTGCTGGTTATTAAAATGATTTGATTAAATTGTGTATTTATTAAAGAGTTTCCTGTAAAAATTGTACGTTTTGCTTTCTTTTAGTTTTGGGAAGTTTCTCACCTTGTGTAGGAGGCAAAGATAATAAAAAGTGTTCGTGCGAGCGTGCTGTTCGGTTTTTATAGTTTTAGGGGAAATTTTTGTTTTTACTGGTCAGAAAATTGTTGAAAATTTTATTTTTTTGGCAAAATGCCCATACGAAATTTATTTATTTATTTATTTATTTATTTATTTTTTTTTAAATAATGAAAGTCGATTTTACCTGTGCTCGACTCAGTACTAATTTGGGAGGAATGAACTCTGGTCGACTTTTCGTTTCAGTTGGCTGAAATAATAAAAAAAAATATAATTAGAAAAATATCTACAAAAATACATAACAAAAAATATTTATTTCATTTTTAATTTTTAACCATAAAAATAAATAAATAAATAAATAACAAAAATAAAAAAAATAACTCCGTACCATAAAAAAAAACAAAAAGAACCTTGTTAAAACATCACCACTTATAATTATAATTAAATATACATGAAATAAAGCAACACAAATATCATTCCAGCACGTACGGCAATAACAGCTTCGCACATGCGTTATATAAACAACAAAAAAAAATAAAAATACAAAAATACAAAAAACCCAATTTCCACTCCTTACATGCCGTGCAGGCAGACAACCAACTGACTTGTGAGACATCTGCAAAAAAAAAAAAAAACTAAAAAAAAAAAAAAAAAAAAAAAAAAAAACAAACTTAAAAAAAAACATCACATGCTACATTTTTTTTCATCCAGGAATTCCTACCTGGACATTTTTGTCCAGCCCATCACTTTTTCGCCCAATTTGGCCATGACTTTTATAGAATTTTTTCGGCGTTAATTTCTGTAGCACCTTCGGATGTGAAAGCCGGTATAAAAAAGTTTTATCCTCACTTAAGCTCCTCGACCTTTTACTTTTCCTCGCATCCATTTCCGCAACAGTTTGGCATCTCGCATTAACACCCGCTGTACTTCCCAGTTGCGGCTGCGATGATGTCATAAACTGAACAGGTCGAATCGAGTCCTTTGAACCCATCCCAAGTGTTTGATCAGCACTAATCATTCTCTCCCTCTTCAACTGCTCTTCCCTGCACATGAGCGCCATCTCAAACGACCTATCGCTGCAAGCCGATCCCGTATCCGACATCGCCCCATCCTCAATGTCCTTATCCGAAAATTCCACCACAATCCACGGTTTCTGATCCTTCCCATCCTTAGACGAACTTCTTTTAATCATCTTCGGCGACAACCGTTTAAATAAACTCGACAACAGCGCACTCCTCGATTTCTTCGGCGTAGCACCCGCCGACAGTCCGCCATTTTTCTCCAACTTTCGGTTGATCGGCGCGGCAGAATGCGGTAAAGTATTCGCTTTGGTCCCACTTTTAGCACCTTTTGGTGACGATGGAGCACTGGCAGAATGCATAATCATATTCTTGGGAGACAATCTCGCCATCGCGGCAGATGAAGGGCTCAAACTCATAATCGACAACGACGGACTTCGTTCGGGCGAACTTGGCGCCACGTTTTCGCTCGAAACTTCAATTTTTTCCTCTTCATCCAACCCCTGGATGTGTCCGACGGAATGCGAGTAACTTTCGCTTCTGTAATGCTGGAATTGGGCGTCTAGCTGGACTTGCAATAGTTCCAACGGATCTTCGATTTCGGTATTCGTGTTTTCTACGTGAATCACGTTTTGCTTTTTTCCCGCACTTTGCCTCGTCTCCTGATCTTCGTCCTCGGTTTTCTTCTCGTCTTCTGACATCACACTTGTTATGAATGAGTGTGGGACGTCATGCTCAATGAATTTGCCACTGTCCAACCATTTCGAGGCTTCAAATGCCAAACTCCATTTTGTCTGCCTGCATCATGCACCTTTTCACTTAGATTTAATTACACATTCTTTCTTTTCTCGACTGGCAGAAAAGTGAAAAAAAATCTACATAATTGGAATAAAAGTAAATAAATAATAAAAAGTAATATAATGACTGAATTTGATCATTTGTGTTAAATTAAATGATATTTGTGATAGTGATGTGTGAAAATAAAAGATTTATATTTACGACTCAATTTGATAATGTGTCATAACTGCATATTGATTATTATTGACACAATAAAATTATGAGGTTATGCAATTTAGAGTTAACGGAGCGAAACCAGGTGCCCTTTTGTCTCTTAGGACAATAGAGCTTTAAATAAAAAAGTGTAAATTTTCATATTTATAGAACATAATTTTATATTAAATCTTAAAATAAATCCCTTTCGCTTATTTTCCTAATTAATTTTATTTTTTTTTCATACAAAAATACCGATTTTACATAATTTTTGATGATTAAATAAAGTAAATAATTTTTTAAAAAAAACTATAAAAAAAGAATAAAAAGAGATCTTATCTGTATAAAATCCATTCCTAATTTAAATTCTGAAAAAAGAAAATGTACAGTAATCTGCTGCATGCTGTGCTATTATTACGGTAAACTAATTTCCATTTATTAAGTCATTAATCAGTTTATATCAATTGAATTTGTAAGCACGGCATTTTCGTATAATACAAAAAACCTTCAATACGCAGGATATGGATTTAAAAGATGATAAAAATGATATAAAATACAGTAATTTTCTTTCTTTTTTAAAAAAAAAAATCTATTTACAAAAAATGACCTTTAAAAGTCCTAATGCATACATTTTTCATTTTTCAAGCTTAGCTAAAGCAAGTAATTTATTTTTTCCACATGGAAGACCCGTGTTCATACAAAAGTCCCATCAAACCGGTAATTTTCACTCCTACATGAACACACAAAAAAACCACTTCCTCTTTTCTTATTACATCGAATATAATAAAGACTAATGACCGTCTGTGTTTTATTACTTTTTGCATGTTTTTTGGTTAGTTTTTAACGTTCCGATTGCGAGTGCACACTTCATTGGATTGACACGAAATAAAAGGGAGAGGAATTCATCGATTTAGGTGGTCAAAAAAAAAAACTCGACATTTTAAAGTCTTCTATTTAAAAAAATATGTCTATCTATATAAAATGTTCACCTTCTGACTTTTACTTCCTTTTTGCCACACTGCGTATCTTTTTTAAATTTTATTTCCTGTCTTCAAAGTGAGTTAACCTCTCGAAGGAAATTGATTTGCGTCTAGATTGTCAAGAGTTCAGTTTTATAATTCAGGACAGAGAAAATTGATTACAGGAACTGGGAAAAAGCGTAAAAATTTTTTTAAAAAAATAAACAAATAAATAAAATCCTTGAAATGTTCCAACACATTCAATTTCGACCTAAAAAAATTATTTATAGTCATTATACCCTTTAAAAATCTATTTTTACCGTATAATAGTGTATTTTGTCCCTAAAATCTTCCATTTTGATGGAGAAATTAATTTTTACTTTTAAGTTTTTGCATCCTGACACTTATTTCCTTCCCGGGTCAAGGAGATAAGGCAGTGAAATACAAGACAATCCTGTCAATTAAAAAAAAAATGCATTTTTTGCCATTATCATGAATAGATTTGAACATTATTCAAGTTCTGACTCCAGATTTGGACTCGGGGAGGTCTTCCACATCAAAACAACCCGTTTCCGAGTACAATTTAGCCTCACACTCATTCATGAATTAAACCCAACAAACTAACTGATGTTAATTACTGATTAGATATGTAAACACACAACAGCAACAGCCTGTTGTAAATATTTATGTCTCCTTGATAACCACAATCAAATTTAAGTTTAACTTGTGCACAATGAAATTGACAGTTAAAATCAGCTTTAAAATTGAAATTTCCAATAATTCGAGGCCGGTTATAAAAACAACTCCTACACCTTAAGGAATAAGTTGCTGATGTCAGATTTCGAGTGACTCTTATATGAAAATGACCTCATTACTTAGTCACGGTTGCAACTAAGTTCGGTAATCGATTTCACCACATTTTTGCAATTAGGAAAATAATTTACGATTAACTAACGAATTATTTCTTGCATCAACCCATTTCACCTTTTTTCAATCATCCACATCTGCGATCTCCGCAAATCATTCCCGGCAAACAATCGATCGAATAAAACCGAATTACCAACATCTTGTTTTGCCGATAATGATAATATATCGAAAATAAAACACTTACTAATACAGAAGCACTTCATATTTCCGAACGACAGCATACCAGACTAATCAAGGGATAAAGAAAATATCAATGGCAAGCCACTCGCCTAACTGAGCATGCGCGAAAATTCTTATTTCCGCTATGCATTACTTCCGGTAGACCTTTTAATCTAGACTTCGGTGTCCTCTGGTAGCAAAAAGTGGAAACCATATATGCGCTTTCTTTTAAGTGAGTTTAAAATGTAAAATAATTTTTTAATCGTGAATGTTAAGAGAAAGATTCAAACGAACATTTATTTTAATTTTATTCATTTCGTACATCAAGCAATACTACTCGCATTTGATGCAATTCTGGGCCACAATTCGGCGCATTCTTTTGCAACAGGACCGGTGATAGCAGAACCTAAAAAATAAAAAATATACACGTGAAAAATTATTAAAATAAACCATATAAATTGATTTATACCTTTCATTTCTCCTTTATTGTTTACTATCACCCCTGCGTTGTCTTCGAAGTAGAGAAACACACCGTCCTTCCTCCGAAACGGTTTCCGCTGCCGAATTACAACTGCCGGCATCACTATACCGAAATAATAATGATTAATATACGGCATAACGTCAAAAAAATATTAATTTCTATTACCCTTTTTCCGAAGTTCCGGTTTGCCTTTTTTTACGGTGGCAACCACCATATCTCCTACTGCAGCTGCAGGTAAACGATTCAAACGGCCTTTAATGCCATGTACAGCGATTATGTAGAGGTTTTTAGCACCTGAAATTCAATGAATTAGAAATTTTATTCATATTTTACATCAATTTTTATACATACCAGTGTTATCAGCACAATTAATAACGGCGCCAACAGGTAAACCTAAAGAAATGCGGAATTTAGCTCCCGCAGTCCCTCCTCGTCCTGTAAATTAACATTAATATTATGATTTTAATTATTCAATGCTTTAGTTCCCAATTTTAACTTTTTGCATCGGCAATGCTGCGACATTGTTAGTTTATCGAAATATGCATTCCAGATATCTTTGCGACTTGAACTATCGTTTCCATCGCAAAGATAAGTTTATTAAATATCTAAGAATACGTATTTCATAGACCGATGATTAAATAAACGGACAGGATTTTAAGATTCATATATAAAACTTACCTCGTTTCGACATGTTTCCACGGTTGGATATAAACCGGAAGAAGTGAAAGTCCACCAGATGTCGCTACTTGTTTCCGATTTTTATCTACTTATTAACTCAACCGGTCGTGAATTTTTTTTTTTTTGATAAGATAAAGTACCTTGACATACATAGTTACATAGTTACAATAATTTATTTACAAATTTAAAACTGTAATAAAAATACACAATATTTACAAACTTATCAGAGAAATATACATTCCGATATTATCCCACGTAAGAAATAAAAACATTAAAACTGATTAAATGCACATCAACGAATACTACACATTCTTGTGTCTAAAAAATTTAAAGCTCGATTTAAATAAATGTCTCGTTTTCTTCTTCTTTCCTGCGTTGCTTTCCGATATTTCCGATAACGAATGAGCCTTGGATGGCTGAAGCGAGTCATTATGTAACTGCGATGAAATAACTTCTGAACCACAACTTAAACTCGATAAATTTCCTTCAGATTCTGGTTGAAGTGAATAATATCCGGATGATTTTGATATTAAATTTTCGTCAAAATCACTTTGGAGTGACAGTGTAGAATTGCTACTCCTCAGTCTCGGATATCCCTCCGAACTTTTTATTGACGCTGAAAGACGCTTCCAAAAATTGTTAAAAGTAGTATTATTGTAATCCAACTTTGCAAGAGACTGAAGTATAGGCGGCGCTTCACATTTTTTATAAATAACCGGTATAACTTTGCGAGTACGCTCCTCTAGAAAAAAAAAATATTGTACCAGATGATTTTTATAAATTTCAAAAAATAAAATAATACCCAATGAGCACGCATGTGCAAACATTGTTTGGAATTCTAATTTCGCACTTGCCAAAAACGCAGGAGACAAAACTACTACAAATTTTTCACATCTAAAGAAAGAAATTCATTAAAAAAATTGGTTAAATAAAGTGTATTAAGAACCTGTTATGCATTTGTACTTTGTAAAACAAACGGAAATTGATAAATAATTTCGATTTTACTAATGGCAGACTATTTAGTCAAATGTAAACAACTTCCGCCTAAAAACTGCTAATGCTTCAAATTACTCAATGACGTTCAAATAAACAGTAAAGTTCGAAGAGAATACGCAAAACAGATTCTAAATACTTTCATTAAGTGCATTTTTAACCTTTCTTGAATCAATTCGATTATAGCTTTATGTTCAAAGACTCCACCTAACAAATCTCTGTCTTTAATGCATAATTTAAAATTTCCTTCCAAATTTGCACTTAACATATCAACAAACTCTTTATCTTCATCGGTATAACAAACATATGCATCATAATGCTGAACTGAAATAGTACAAACAAAAATTCAGTAATCAAAAATTTCATTTTTCTAAATCCTCCATTACTTGTTTGCGCTGTATCATCTTTAGTGAACATTTCTGATTGATTTCTTAATGACAACCTAGATAAATTCGGATCGTTATCGTTGGCTGGTTTACCAATAAACGAATTTTGCTGTATATTTGTAACTATTCCATTATGAAAATCAACTACAAATACACAAAACACAATTAATAAAACATCAATAACAAATCTAAAAAAATAAAAAATACTTTTCGATTCTGGTGGTCCTAATAAGCTTTCCTTATAAACGGCAGCATTTTCCTCTAAATTAAAAGATTAAATTATAAGAGAAAAAATGAAATAAAACTCAATTTTATACATTTATGCAATACTTACTGAATTGTTCACTTAGATCATCGATCACATCAAACCGACCTAATTTAATCAAAGCGTCAATCAACAGACCAATAGTAATGTTTTCTTTTTGCTCCCAGTGTGCTAAAAGTGCTTCGGTTGGTCTGTTCGAATTTCGGCGTAAATCCATTATAAACGAATTGTTATATTTTGCCAACTCAGCAATACCTTGCCAATCTCTATAATAACAAAAATAATAATTATTTTTAAGTAAAGTTTTTGTTTTATATTTATTATATTACTTTAGAAGGCCATCTTTTGTTGGAATGGGCCGTATAGGATCTAACATCATGCAGAGATTCATTCTTGTTGACAACTTGAGAGCTCGCAATGGGACGTTTCCAACTTCGTTACGCAACAAATCGTGATGATCGATTTCATCTTCATTATCGTCCATTTTGGCTTAATGGAATGATGTTATCTTCCCGCTGGACCTTTACACTTCTAATAATTTGAATTAAAGTCACTTAACGTTAGATTTGAATCAGCTGAACTTAAATATATTTACCTTTAAAATCAACTGAACACATCATTGAAATCTCGCACCCTGGAATGAATGATCGATGATAGGAATGTCACCAAACCTCGGGCGAACAAATTGTCAGTCTGGTTATTCACGTCATTTATAACGTGAATACATTTTTGAAAATCCAATTAAGTGGTTATTTCAGCACAGATTTGAATTAAGCTCGGAATTAAATATATTCTGTGCCTCGATCTGCCTCTGCTGAATTTGGAATCCAACCAATCGTAAGTCGGAGCTCGTGAAGCGCTTACTTTGGCATTGGCTCTCAATTTGGCTCTGATAAGATAATGAGTGCACTTATTTTTAGTTTTTGATCAACTTTGGGTATTTAGCTTCTGAAAAATGCACTTTAAAACAACCTCTTAGCAACAAAAACTAAAAAATCACATCCCTGCGTTTTTGTGAAAAACCAGGGATTTTTGAGGTATTTTATGACAAAGCAAAAATAAAAATGCTTTTCCCTTTGTTATCGTAAACATCTAAAATTAGGAACTCGCAGAAACTATTACGACGGGGGGTATCCGATCCCAATCGATGACGTAAGTTAATGACGTCATAAAGAAAGGGGAAAACCAGACTCAGGAATCTGCTTTGCAGCCTGCTGTGGAAAACATTTCATTTTGTGCATGGCAAGACGATGGCTGAAACAAGTAAGAGTAAGTGGTATATCTAAAAAAATAGGAGCTAATTTGTGTCTGCTTTAATGCTTGAAAACTTCAAAACTTGCTTGTAGTTGACACAGATTTACAGAAGCAAACTTTGTTTCATCATGCTTGAATTTTTTTTTTTTAAATCTAAAAAGTAAAAACATGATTAGATAAATTTCAAAATTTGTATTTTGTTAATGATGTGTCTGGCGTGTTATTTAATGTTACTGACGTATCTTTGTAACGAGCTGAAATAAACATTTGTGCAATGATTTGCAAATACCACTCGTCTAATATTCCTCTTTTTTATTTTTATTTAATCTCAAAACGCTTACTGCCCCAATACATTACAGAAAATAATTTAATTTCAAATCCAAGTGTAATGATAGCGGCTTTCTTAGCATGGCATTTCGCAAGTGGCCAATTTATTTTATGCAAAACATACAACTTAATGTAAGTTGATTATTTTTATTGAATGGATGTACTTTTATTAATATAAGCAGACGGTGATAATAATGTACTGCAGAAGTTAATGGAAAGACCACTACAACTGATTGAACCCAACGAAATAGGAGAAATGGAGTTAAATCTTGCTACTGCAGATTTGCTACGTAAATTGGACACACCCGTTGTGGTAATAGCAATTGTAGGCGTATACAGGGCAGGAAAATCTTACCTTATGAATTTGTTGGCAGAAGAAAAAACTGGTGATATATTAAGCACACAAAAAAATTGTAATGGAAATAAATAAGAATTTGAATTTTTTTTTTGGAAGGTTTTGACTTGGGATCAACAGTGGTGGGAAAAACGAAAGGAATTTGGATTTGGTGCAAACCACATCCAAAATTGGAGAACACAACTCTCATTTTGATGGATACTGAGGGTTTAGAGGATACTGAAACTGTAATTACAATTTTTTAAATATATTTCTTGCTTATATTAATATTATTCAAATTGCTTTAATTTTTATTGGAATATAGGGAAATACGAATCGTGATATGCAAATTATAATTTTAACACTTCTTTTGAGTAGCACACTGATTTACAATGCCAGTCAGAGATTAGACAACACTTTAATAAAAAATTTAGAGTAAGAGAAATACCCGAACGCTTTTAATAGAATAAATTAAAATTATTTTTTATTTCTATTATCAAGGTATGTCATTCAGGCGAGCAAACAGATCCAAGTGGAAAGTGGACAAATGGAAAACAGAGATGTTGATTTTGATTATTACTTTCCAACTCTAGTGGTTACTGTTCGTGACTTTTACTTGAAACTGCAAATAGACAATCAAAACGTATCAGCCCAAGAATATTTTGACAGATGTCTCAGATTGCAGCGAGATGAAGACGGAAATGACGTTATTTCGGCGTATAATGAACCAAGAATGAAGATTCTTAAGTATTTTCCTCAAAATAAAAGATACTGCTTTGTTCTACCCAAACCGGTGAAGAATTACGGTGAAGAAGCACTTGCAAACTTAGAAAATCTGCCAGAGGATCAACTCAATCCAAAGTTCACTGAGAAATGTGAAGAATATAGAAAGTTTATACTTGATACAAGTGAAGTGAAGAGATTTCCGAAGTGTAAACATGTGAATGGTCGAAGTAATTTGCATTCAAACTTAGTACGGTAATAGATGAATTTGTTTTAATTTTTATTTTTCATTTATAGTGTTTGCAGACATGGCGGAAGAATACGTAATGGCATTTCTGACGGGTCAGATGCCGTGCATAGAGTCTGTTTTTAAACTTACTGCTGGTCAAGAAAACGATCGTGTATTAAGGGAATGCTTACGCGACTATGATATAGAAATGAATCAATTGGATCTCCCTATGCCAGAAAACATGTTATTATCAATACATAGTAAGATAGTCACTGATGTCGTCGAAAAGTATCAATCTAAGATTATATTTGAAGGTGTAGAAAATTTTCGCAAAGAATTTGAGGTACGGTAGTTAAATTTTATTTTATTTAAAAAAAAATGTTTACCGTACTAATTTTTATTTTTATTTTAGAGCAAAGTAGAATCAAGTTACAAAACTGTCATAGAGCTTAATAATGAAATCTGTAATCAACAAAACCATCGACTTTTGGAGATATTGTATGAAAACATCGAGACAAACTTGCACGATGATGTATATTTCAAGCCAGATGGTTACAGTGATTACACAAAGGATTTGGATGAATTTAAAGAGAATTATAAGTCAAATATCAATGGCATAATTGTAAATTATTAATTTAGTTAACGTTAATCAAAATTCATCCATTGGATTTTTTATTGGGATATTTCAGAGTGAAAAGTCATTACAAGAATTTCTAGATGAAAAAGAAATTGTGAGAGATCTCATTATTAAGATGGACAAAAAAATGACAACTGCTAAAATTAAGGAAGAATGTAAATAAAACAACTTCTCAGACGAAATGGCTAACTTTAAAACTATAATCAAATCTATTTGCAGTCGAAGAAAAACTTCGCAAAGAAATGGAATTACGTGAGCAGCATCAGCAAGAAGAAGCCGAAGAAGCCAAAATAAGGGAAGAAATTCTCATAAAAGATTTCCAAGCAAATCAGATGAGTTTGGCGAGAGAATTTGAGGAACAATACAGGCAACAACAGCGTCAACATACAGACGTTTTACGCGAACGAGAGAATACGAATCAGCGAATTTCCAGAGAGTTGAATCGGAAGGTTATTCGTTTGAGCGAACAAGTCGAAGCTAGCCAACGACCAAGGTCTCGAAGTCCTTGTGTAATTTCATGAAATAATATTTGCTATGATATGTGATATTACCGATATACCGAGTTATTAGATTATTTAACTTGGAAAAGGGTCTGTTTAATAAACTAATAATTCAATATTTAATTGTCGCGATGAAATAAATCTATTTTTACACAGTAAATTTTTATGAAAAATCAAGATGCAGCAGTTTATTTGCACATTAATGCTTAGTTCATATTACGACTGAAAATGTGAAAAATAAATTTTACTACTAAAAACTAAATTATTTTATTTTACGTCTAGTTATTTTCCACCACAGAAAAAATCATTTTAGATCTAAAAACAGAAATAAACTTATCAGATAAGCAGTTATTAGCTGCTGAAAATTTTCAGTTTCAGTTTCAGTTTGTGAGTCATTCGTTGGAATGTGCAAATGACATCATGAAAAAATTTTATCAAAGGGTCATGAAGGACTTCTAAATGAAATAATTACTGTTTAATAATTGGTATCCCACTCTTTCTGTCATGGAAATTAATGACCAATATGAGACTTTGTTTCTATGACAACTGGAGCATACAGTCAGTTAGCAGAAATTATCCAATGTAGAAGTAAAAAAAATTTATCTCATGATTCGGTGACACGAGATTCACCGTAGTGAGTGAGTGAACTTCCTAGTTGAGTTTATAAATAAAGCATTACAAAACAGACGGGAAAAACCCAAGTCAAAACTTGCTCGTGATTGGCCGGTCATTTTCTTTTTAATGGGAAAGGATAAATGTTTCATTCTATTCTAAAATCTACTGTCCATATGGCATCGTTTGGAATTCGTAAGTTTCGTTTTTCGATGAAGATTTTAAAAATAATTTATGCATTTAATTGTATACAGCTAACGCATTTCAAGAAAATGGTGACTTTGTTGAAATATTACCGAACGATGGATTGATGGAAACTCCGCTTAAATTTATCGAATGGACTCCTAATGGCGACTTGCAATTAAACCAAGAGACTGCACATCTGTTAGATAAATTAGAAACACCTATAGTAGTTGTGGGTATTGCCGGGAGCTACAGATCGGGCAAATCCTATCTTATGAATTTACTAGCAGGGAAAAAAACCGGTAATAATAAAAAACGTGCAATCATCTTTCAGTAATAGAAAATGAAACTTTTTGATTTGCCCCTCAAGGTTTTGAATTAGGCTCGACTGTGGAATCGCATACAAAAGGGATATGGATTTGGTGTCGCCCCCATCCAATACTTGAAGATACTACTTTAATTTTAATGGATACTGAGGGATTAGATGACGTCAACACGGTATACAATTTTTTTTGTTTTGTTGTTTGCAAAATAATAAAAATTATATTTTTGTGCAGGGCGATGACAATCGCGATATGCAAATTATAGTTTTAACTCTACTATTGAGTAGTTCATTTATTTATAACACCACTGGAAGAGTCGACAATAATTTAATCAAACAATTAGGGTATTGTAATTAATTCATCTGTTAATAATATCTATTGAATTTACATTATTTTTATTTTTTTTTATGTAGATTTGTTTCCGAATTGACAAATTATATTCAAGTTAAATCGGCACCGTCGGATCAAATTCCTAATGACACCGATTTCGATTTCTATTTTCCTGCTTTGGTGGTGACTGTTCGCGATTTTGTTTTGGAGCTGCAGATAGCTGGAGAAAATGTCTGTGCGAGCGATTATTTCGAGCACTGTCTTACTTTAAAAGAGGAAAAGAAAGGAAAGGGAAAAGTTGTAGATTTTAATGAACCGCGGATTAAAATTCGTAAATATTTTCCTAAAAGCAAACGACACTGTTTCGTTTTGCCGCAACCCGTAAAGAACTTTTGTACTGAAGTATTAAAGCGACTTTCGTTTCTTTCAATCGACGAAATGAATCCTGAATTTCTTAAAAGGAGTGCGGAATATCAGAATTCCATTTTGACTTTAAGTCGATTGAAAAGTTTTGGACAATTTGATAAAGTAAATGGCAGAAGTAAGTATAAATGATTAAATGAAATAAATTTTTTACTCTTGAATACATCAAACTTTTACATTTTCTAGTGTTTGTTGATATGGCTGCTGCTTACGTTACTGCTTTAATGTGTGGACAAATGCCTTGTATTCAGTCTGCACTCAAACTTACAGCGCAAAACGAAAACAAAAGAATTCTGGAAGAGTGTCTTGAAAAATATGATATCCAGATGATTCAATTGAACTTTCCACTAAGTCAAGAAGAACTAAGGGATGCCCACGAAGCTACAGTAGATGAAATCACTAAAGGTTACAAAGAGAAAATTATATTTGAAGAAGCGAATGATTTTCAGGATGAATTAAAAGTAGGTATAAAAAATTTTATAATCATTTTTAATTTACTAAAAGTTTTTTATTTTAAGAACAAGGTCGTGGCTGCATTCGATAGAGTTGTTCTCCTCAATGAAAATTCTTCAAGAGAAAAGTGTGAAGCAATTTTGAAGCATCTAAATGGAGTAATTGAGCAGAAAATGATGGAAAAATTCTACTTATCTCCTGGTGGCTATGATTTGTATATGACAGATGTCAACGAATTGAAGAAGAAATATAATGCGATGCAACGTAGAGGTGTTAAGGTATAAATCCAATATTTTAATTTATATTTTATATTAGTTTTTAGAAGTTTAACTAATTTCAGAGCGAACAAGTTTTATTTGAATTTATACTGAAGAAAGAACCAGAGATTAATAACATTATCGCAATTGACAGAGAAATGACTGCTGTCAAAGTTAAAGAAGAAGGTAACGTGGAAAAAAAAAAACAGAAAGCATTTTTCAGTTAATGTTTCATGATTAATGTTACATTACCTAGGAGAAAAGCGACTTCGAGAAGAAATAGAGTTGCGAGAGAAAATGTTGCGCGACGAAGTGGAAGAAGCGAAGAAGAGGGAAGAGGTAATGCATAAAACAATGGTAGAAACGAGGAAAGAAATGGAGACAGAGTTCGAGAAACGTCTGGCGCAACAACGCGATGAATATGAACAATTCATGCTCGAAAGACAAAAAACACAAGAAGATATTACTTCAGAATTGAGGACCGAAATTGAATCTTTAAAGGGTCAATTAGCACAGAAAAATAAGTCCTCGTCTTTTCCATGCGTTATTTCGTAAATTCTTGATTATAATCACTTATTCTATTTAATCTAGAAAAAATACTTTTATCAAATTGAAAATTTCGGTACCAGTATCGTATAATAAATTTTTGTGTCATTAAAATCTACTTTAATTTGCTTAGTTCGTGATTTTTAATTGGTTGTTATGTACAGTATTAGAAGCAATTGTACACAAGCAATAATGGCAGGTGGCAAATAAACAGTAGTCAGAATCGAAAAATGGTGTAAATTGTAAATTCCTATTCCTATTCCTATTCCTATTCCGTCCCAAAAAACACAAAATCGAAAGAAATTCGTCGACAAATGAGACTTTCCCCAGTATATGAATACTGAATAGGATGTGACAGATTTTAGGTCGTTCAAATTTATCAAAATTTCGGCCAACGATAAAAACTCTCTCCGGCTGAGATACGGTACTACAGCATCACAGGAAAGCTCAATAATGAAGGTGGCGGCGTGCGCATTTTAGTTGATCAAGAATTCAGTCCAGGACTTTAAATCCTGATGAGAATCATGTCAACCAACATTCTTGTCAGCAGGAATATAATTGACTAGACTAGATGTCCAGTTGACTAGATTTTTGTCTAAGAAGAAACGAATCCAGATTTTCGGCTCAAGAGAGCAATACGAGTACGGTATATCAGAAACAGATACGGAAAAATGTCACTTAGAAAGTTGCAGAGAATCATCTATTTACCCCAATGATATGAAAATTGAAGCACCTATTTTTGTATAGGTGCATTCAATTTGATTTAGAGAAATTAACTTAGTTGACTTAACTGCTAAGTTGACTTAAACTCATTACATGTGACGTTTGGGACGTCATAGTTATGGCAAATGACTTACTAAGTTAATTAATCTCACTTAAGTTGCGGTCAATATTGCCTGAATAAAATTCTTATGTGTGTAGTTGACTTAAAGTGGCAGAATATGATGTATTTGATGTCATATTCATCTAAAACCTCCTACTTACGTTACCCAATTCGTATCTTAAGTAAAGATGTCGACAATTAAAATTTACACGTTAAAATAACATTGGTTTATTAAACAGACTTTTTCTAAGTTAAATAATCTACCTATTAACAGTAATAAGCTATCAGTATATCACATATCATAGCAAATATTATTTTATGAAATTACACAAGGACTTTGCCCAAGTAGCAAAGTCCTCGTCCTAAAAACCAACAATTTACGATAGCAGCAGTTTGTCTCCACGTTTGGTCTCCGCGTGGTTTCCATATTTTTTGGGGGTTTGTGTCTTTGGGGTTTCTGTATTTTCTTTGGGTTAGATTTCTTAAGTAAAACAACTAAAATGGCATGACCATCGACTCCCATGAACACATCAGCTTGAATTTGTCCTTCCACGAGCACTTCGTTACTGCCTGGGAAAATAAGAACAACCCCCAAAAACAGAGTTTTCGTGTAAATCCCTTATGTACCCATGTAAATGCCACGGCACGAGACTACCGATCAGTCACCCTTGCAAACATTTTCTCGTTGTCAGTATCACCACATGACCTAATCTCACTCGCTGCGCGACGCCTGTGGAAGGCTAACCCAACCTTAACTAGTCTCAATATGCAAAAATGTAATGCTGGCATGAGCTCCCATTCTTTGTCAGCTTTATATGCATTGTCAGCCAAACGTCGTTATGATAACACCACCACACCACATGTTACAATGTTTAAGTCAAGCAATGAGGTTTGGGCGTTTTATCATTGTCTCAAAGGTGTCACATCACAAATCACACAGTTCGCCTTTTCCAACCAGCCCAGACGGCTGCTATGTATTTTGCTTATACTTTAATTTTTGTAAGTTTTTTTATTTTTTTTCTGATTAAATTGGTTTGGTTTATTTTTACAAACCTTTGGTTAATCATTCGGATGAACTCACACCTTGAGAGCCCAACCCGCTACTCACACGCGTACATTCATTTTCACCATTGCTCATATTTGTGCATCTTATTTGGGGGATGATTGGGGTATATGTCTGATATGTATGTTTAGTGAGTGAGTGAACTTCCTATAAATAAAGCATTACTCAACAGACGGGAAATTAATAGAAGGTATGTGAGAAAGGGAAAAACCCAAAGTCAAAACTTGCTCGTGATTGGCCGGTCATTTTCTTTTTAATGGGAAAGGATAAATGTTTCATTCTATTCTAAAATCTACTGTCCATATGGCATCGTTTGGGATTCGTAAGTTTTGTTTTCTGATGAACTTTTTAAAAAATAACTTACCTATGTATTTAATTGTATATAGCTAACGCATTTCAAGAAAATGATGACATTGTTGAAATATTACCAAACGATGGATTGATGGAAACTCCACTTAAATTTATTGAATGGACTCCTAATGGCGACATGCAATTAAACCAAGAGACTGCACGTTTGTTGCATAAATTAAAAACACATATAGTAGTTGTGGGCATTGCAGGAAGTTACAGAACAGGCAAATCCTATCTTATGAATTTACTTGCAGGGAAAAAAATAGGTACGTATTGAAAATGCACCATTACAGTAATACTGTACGGTATTACGGTATATGTGCAAAGTAACTTTTCGTTTGTTTGCTCCTTTAGGTTTTGAATTGGGCTCGACAGTGGAATCGCAGACAAAAGGAATATGGATTTTGTGTCTTCCACACCCAATACTTGAAAACACTACGCTAATTTTAATGGACACTGAGGGATTAGATGACGCCGAAGCGGTATGAAAATAAGCATTAATTTTTTTATTTCTACAAAAACGAGATAATTTTTAACAGGGCAATGATAATCGTGACATGCAAATAATAGTTTTAGCTCTTCTTTTGAGTAGTTCATTTATTTATAACACAACTGGAAAAGTTGATAATAATTTAATTAAGCAATTAGGGTAAATAAAGTCTACTACTATCTATAATGACAAATTTATATTGAAATTATTTCTTATGTGTAGATTTCTTTCTGAATTGACAAATTACATTCACGTGAAGTCGGCATCGTCGGAGGAAACAGATCCTGATGACTCCGATTTAGATTTATATCTTCCCACATTGGTCGTAACTGTTCGCGATTTTGTTTTGAAACTACAGATACGCGGAGAAAATGTGTCAGCAAATTATTATTTCGAGAATTGTCTTACCTTAAAAAAGGAAATGAAAGAAAATTCGAAAATCGCTGAATTCAATGAGCCACGTATTAAAATTCAAAAATATTTTCCAAAAAGCAAACGACACTGCTTCGTTTTGCCGCAACCCGTAAAAAACTATTGCGCGGAAGATTTATCGAAACTTTCATTGCTTTCAATTGACGAAATGAACCCAGAATTTCTTAAACAGTCTGCGGAATATCAAAATTGGATTTTGGATATAAGTCAACATAAGTGTTTTGGAACTCTGGATAAAGCAAATGGCAGAAGTAAGTAAAAACAGAAATCAATTTATTTTAACGCTCAATTAGCATGATACTTGTTTTCAGTATTTGTTGATATGGCTGCTGCTTATGTTAACGCTTTAATGAGCGGACAAATGCCGTGTATTCAGTCTGCACTCAGACTAACAGCACAAAACGAAAACAGAAGAATTCTAGAAGAATGTCTGGAAAATTATGACAAACAGATGGCAAAATTGAACTTTCCTTTGAGCCTTGAAGAACTGAGGAATGCACATGAAGCTATAGCGAATGAAATCATTATAGCGTATAAAAAGAAGATTATATTTGAAGAAGCGGCGGATTTTCGAGATGACCTAAAAGTATAAAAATTCTATAGTATTCATTCTTAAATTATTTATTTCCTAAGTGTTTTCATTTATTTTAAAGAACAAAGTAGAGGATGCATTCAATCGAGCTGTAGTGCTGAATGAAATCTCTTCACGTGAAACATGCGAAAAGATTTTGAAAAATCTGAATGCAGTAATTGAGCAGAAAATGACGCGAAGCGCATATTTGTGCCCAGGTGGCTATAATTTGTACACGACTGATATTGTCGAATTGAAAAAAAACTATAATTCTGCGAATCGAAAAGGTGTTAATGTAAGTAAATTCAATATTTAAATTTAAATTTGATAATAGTTATCTTAAGTTAAATTAATTTCAGAGTGAACAAATTTTACAAGAATTTCTACAAAAGAAAGAGTCTGAAATGAATAACATTATCGCAATTGATAAAGAAATGACTGCTGTCAAAGTTCGACAAGAAGGTAAACTTAAATTAGAAAAATAATAAAATTTGTGAATAGATGTTTTTTTATACATTAATTTTTAGCTGAAACACGACAACGTGAAGAAATGGCATTGCGAGCGAAAATGTTGCGTGAACAAGTGGAAGAAGCGAAAAAAAGAGAGATAGCTGTGCAGAAAACATTGGAAGAAGCTCGAAACAAAATGAATGAAGAGATGCGACTTCGGGAAGAAGAGCGCAAGAAAAATGAAGCATATAAGCTCGAAAGGCAAAAAATTGACGCAGAAAACCAGCAGAGAACACAAGCAGCTATTGCTGATTTAAACAATCGATTATTGCATGCCCAGCAGCAAAGTTCTGGTGGCGGTGACTGCGTTATTTTGTAAATTCATTCTTTTATATATAAGCATTTTTTGAATGTGACATTTCAATATGTATTAACGAAATATTTTTATCTAATGGTATACAGTCTAACCTCGTTATAACGAACCTCAAAAAAACAGAAAAACTGTTCGTTATAACAGGGTTTTTGCTATAAGCAACCAGTTTAGCATGTGAAATTTAGGATTTTCAGACAGTTCGTTATAAGCCAGATTTTCGTTATAAGCGAGTTCATTATAACGAGGTTATACTATAATGATGATGATTATTATATATCCTGATTGATATTACACATTTTGTTATCCTAAATTAAGTGAAGTTTTTACTGTTTTTTTCCTGTGTAATTGTAATTATGAAACTCACTTATTTTTTTCTATTTTCAATGACGGAACAAGTTACAAAGCTTACAGTTGTTGTAGTTACTAAATTGATTAAAGTTTAAATTTCTTTTTTTTAAAAATAGCAATATTTGTTTTAAAAAAATAAAAGCCTGATGTACTCTTGCTTGTACTTCACCTTACCTCACCTCACCTCGACAAAGTAAACAACTGCCATGTTTGTGCACTCATCCACGTTTAATTTGCTTCTATAAGGATGCGTTTTGTTCGGAACTGTTTACTGCAATATGATCTCATAAAATTGAAGCACCGCAATAAACTTTAAGATCCTCCTCATACAAGGTAAGATAAAAATTTAAAAAATATTACGCCTTTTTCAACGATATTATTGAAAACAACAACATAATTAAATAAATTTATAACCTGTATTTGTATTAGAATAAGTCTGTTTTTATTGTATTTTGTTTCCTCTGAATAGCCGACATTATATACTGTTTACAGTGTACAAGACATGTGTTTAATCATCTCTTATAAAAATTAACTATTTTAAGTTATTTATATTGATGTTTTCAAACATCAAAACAAAAACAAAAATTAAAATATAAACAGCGTATATTATTGATTGGTCGGCATAGCCAGGATATAGACATCGATTGTTTCCCACCCACTTCTTTTTTGCTTCTTTTTGCTTCTAGTTCCTGCTGTGTGAACCGGAATTATGACATGTTGGTTTCCAATAAATGATGTTGACTTGGAAACTCATTCTTCATCTTCATCATGTAAGTTTTTGCAAAGCTGTAACTGCTGCTCTCAGTGCTTTTTGTCCACTTTCCAACCCCCTGCGCATGCGTCTTTGATCAAGTTTGCTTCTCAGACTATTGGCTGTTTGAGCTCTCATTTTGTAAGAATTTGCTTGAAGTTTAGCCAAGTCGCCTTTCAAATCGTATTTGTCATCGTGAAGGGAGTCTACAATGTAAACAATATTTTAAAATTTAAAATTTGTATTTATTTTACATTTTTATTTTTTTTAATTTTTTTTTTTTTTTTTTTTACCGAATTGGAAGCTGTCATTTAACCCGTTCATTCCATTCTGCTAAACATTAAACACAAATTAACGATTTTATTATATTAATTATTTGCACTAAAATACCTGAATTGGTCGTTTAATAAAAAGATTCTCAAATCCCATTTTGACCTCCTCTTCAGTGTCACTATCCATTCCACTATCGACTGTAAAGTAAAAAAAAACAACATTATCGATTTCTCCATCACCGTAAGTCTAATCAAACTAAAAGTTTTCCTTTTTTGCCCATCCTTACTTGGAAAGGGATCTTTGCCATGCAATCTGTGAATTTTTTTCCGAACTAAATGTAGCCTTTCTTTTCGAAGCGCTTGCGCTGTTCTTCTAACTTCAGCACTAACTTCGGTTAAATCTCGCTGCATACTTGTGTTGAGTACTTGATCGAACCAGTGCATAAGAATAAGTGCACGAAGATAAGTTTCAGAATAAGGCTGATGATGCTCTTCGAGGAGTCCCATTGGTTCTAGCATATCGGCGAAAGTTTCTAAAGGCACCTTTATAAAAAATAAAAAAATAAAAAAATTTTTAAAAAATTAAAAAATTATATATGAAATGTAAATACTTCGTTCAATTTTCGAAGGTTTTCAGCCGTTGCTAAGGGGAAGTTTGGTGGCAATTCTCCAAATTCAACATCCTGTATTTTCTTATTCACTTTGAAAGCGTTCGGTGGTTTTGAGAAATCGTCTAATGTATATTTCACTTCTACATTTCTGCATCAATAAAATAAGAATATAATAAGAAAAACAGTGAATTATTTAAATTGCAAATTTAATCTTACATAGTTGGCACTGCCGGCAGATCCTTCCATTGCTGCACAGCTTCCGCCATCTGTCGACATGAAAATTCGAGAAGCATCTGCGATTCTTGCCATCTGGCAGCAGCCATTTCTAGTTGTTGTTGTTTTCGTTCCGAGTCGGATAATTCACCTTCCAAACGCCGAAGATCTTGAGAAGCCGAACTTGAACTAAATAAATCAGCTTGAAAAAAAGAATGTGAAAATAGACAAATTATATAATAGGATTTGACTCGTAAATGGCGAACTTGTGTTCTCTAAGTAAAAAGTCTTTAAACATTTGTCAATGTCACACAAAATGTTAAAAACAAACAAACAAACAGCTAAATCAATCACCGGCTGACAAAAACAACTTAAAAGCATCCACGGATCATGTTCAACTTTAATTTTGTGTCTTTATCATTAAGGCTTCCACTTGATTTCATTATCAGAAGCGTCTGAAATTTGGTTCAACGATGTGTAATGTCGCATTTGCATAAACAAGTTTGAAGATAGCCTTGCCCGACTAGAGCGAAACACTGTGAGAAGGCCTGATATCACAACAGCAGAGTGAGACATTAACATAATCTCTTCACCCAAATTTACTCATTATGGGTCCACTAATGGGTTTACATCATACTCAGTATAATGACAATAAATCAGATTCGCAAGAAATGAGTTTATCATGGCATGCATAAAGAAAAGTTGACACTTGTTTTGAATTTGTATGGGAATAAAATTACATTCCATAGCTGTAGAATGAAATACCAGCTCAAGCTTCTTGAATGACAGCAATCTCTCTCCAATTCGGACCAAAACTGCTTAAGCTCGTGGCCAAAGCTATGTAAATGCTTTGTTAAGTCCATATTTACATATGGAATTCAAAATTTATAACGTTTGTGGACGTTTAGAATTAGATTTACAATTTAAATTTTGTAAAGAAAAAAATGTTGAAAATTGAAATGTGTGCAGAAGTCTGCAGAACTTCAATCATTAAGCACAACACACTACAATATAAAAAACAACCAAGAACAAAGTATAGAGTAAATGTAGTTTTCTTTATCAAATGTTTTATAACATTTTGTGGAATGTCCTGCGATAACATACCAAATTCCAAATCAATTTTGCAAGAAATAAAAGATATTCCTTTTTTTTGGTCTAGTTTAATTAAATTCCAAACCATTATAAAATTATCATTTTAATTAGCTACCCTTTAATGTCCAATTCAAATGATAATAAAATTGATAGTAAGTTTTAAATTAATTGAAATTTAAAAACAAAAGTAATGACCGATGAATCAATTTTACAATCATTTAGTTAGTTACAAAGTATCACGAGTTAATCTTAATGTTACGCAAGCATTTAATTTGATCGACAACCTTAAAGCCACTTCTAACGAAGGAAACAGCTTTCACCTCCATCTGTTGTAATGTTTGCCTTTGCCAATAAATCGTTCAACAACACTCTTCCATCATCAATTTCAATTACCGAGAATTCAATAACCAAACATTAATTTGTTAAACTCACCTAAATGCTGATCCAACCGAAGATACAGATCCAACAAATGTGCCGCCTGGGCATTTAAATCATTCACTTCACGTACGAGTGTTTTCAATTTTTTCCGTCTTTTCGTAACTTCTTTAGTAACGATTTCCTGAAATAAAATTTAAATTCGCTCATGAGTCAATACGTCGTATCAAAGCCGAAACTTGTACAAATACCAATGCGTATTGTAGGTCCTTTTCATCCTCAGCATTTTCGCCTTTCTGAATAACCTTCTCCAATCGGCGTAGAATTTTTTCATCTTTGATGATGCGATTTTGCAGCGCCCATTCGTCCTCATATTGTTTGTTTTTTTATTGTTCCCTTTATTCCTTAAATTCACCTCGCCGTCTTTTTTCCCTTCACTGCATAAACAAAACATAGAAGAAATTCAATTTTAAACTCCATCAAACTGATCTTCTCCAGTGCCTCGTTTACACCAAGAATATATTCTTATTTAAACTTTGACGCACTAAAATGACTAAATTACGACGCAAACAAAATCCCCAAAGAGAAGTTTTGGCAACATTTCAGTGAGAAATTACAAGGCAGAACAGTAAAGAAGGAACTGCCCCACAAAATCAAATCTCAAGCCAACAAAAATAGAGTTCCTCGTTAAAAAGTAAAAAAAAATAAAAATAAAAAAAATAAAGATTTGTTGATAACATCAAAGATAAAGGTTCAAACTTAAAGCAATCAATGCAACGTGCGACAGAAACGTCAACAAGCGTGACCGTTGTCTTCTCTCACACACCTTATCTTGTTTTAAGAATCGATTCGAAGGTCGGTCGAACGTCAGCTGGATCTCGGAAAAATTCGAACGAGTTTGCGAATTATTTATTATGAGTGCACAACTTTAGTTTACAAAATAATAGCTTTCCGAGCAGGTATGTCACGATTGATTACGTTTCAAGAAGAGCTTATTTAGGGTGCCATTGGAACAAGTGCGTTTCAGATTTCCTAAGTAGAGAAGTGGGTGCTTGTTAGAATATAGATGGAAAAAAAAAAAAATTATATCATTCTTCTCAACATGACGTGAATTCTCATGAGTCTAATTTCTTCACGTGCTTTAACTGAGAAAAGAGTTGTTACTCATTCACAAAGCGAAATGAAATTTTTATCGTTAAAAAGCACCGCCATCGCCATACGAGCTTCTCTGCATAACATCAAACTTACCAGCTGTGCAGTAAAGCTTTTTATTCATGGTTTTGCTTTTTGTTATGGTCTGGCAAACCAATATTGTTTTTCACTTTATTCACATAGAAAACAATCTTACGCCTAATAATACTCACGGATTATTTTGCGGAAAATATAAATGTAAAATATTATGTTCGTTCCACTTTTTTATTCTTTAAAAATAAATTGTTTTTATAACATCTTCCTTTGGCCTTTAAGTAGCACTTTTGCTGTGTGTCTCTTCGTTCCAACCCCCTTATATTTGTTTTTACCGTAATTATGGATTAATAACTTGACATTATGGCTTAAAAAAACACGCATGCACTTTATTGTCCTTATAAACCTTTCAGTCTTTTATCACACGACGCGACCTTCATGAAGACTACATGAGGTTAGATAAATTTCAAAGACGCTAGAACCAACGGAATTTCTAATAAAAAACTAAACATCACTTTTTTTTAAAAAATTCTTTCTTTCTCACCACAATACCTAATATTTAATTTAATTAAAATTTCTACAACTTGATCCAATAGATTTTTCATGTCTTTTTAAAAAAATAAAAAACTTACAGTCTTTGGCTTAAGCTTTTCTGTCGCTCCTCCAATTCGTGAACGTCATCCGCAAGTGTCCTCAATTCATCCACTTTGACCTCAAGTCGTTGCAGGACCCTCCTTCTCTCCAATGCTTGAATAAGCCTTTCGAGTCGTATATATTCTTCAAGCATTTCTTCTTCCAGAACCACTTGGTTGCCCCATGGTAACTTACTGTCAGGCGGTTGGTATTTTGCGGGTGAATTGATACGCATTCCTGAGCTAAATTTTTTGTCGCCACTAATAGTCTAAAGAAAAGAAAAAAAAAATTTCTAGAATAAAAACATAAATTTTCTTTATACGAAAAAAAAAAAAAAGATGAAATGAAACTGGCTTTTCTCCAACACATAACGACAATTGGCAATGCAGAAAGCAAACTTAATTAACAACCAACACGAAAAAGGTAAAGTCATAATTAAATATTATCTAAAATGGCCTTGTGCTGTTAAAAGTTGGTCGATATCGACAACCAACTTGTGCTCTCATTTTCATAACAAATTTAGTTCAAGTATTTTAATTCAGGGTCTTTCTTAGAACAAACATTTTGGAAGTAATTTTGCAAAAAGCCAATTCTCCAATCTGAAGTAAACTTAATTCATTATTTATACAAATTCTTGCTCATGTCTTAACTCAATGAGATATCGATTAGATGCTTCAGTGGCATAGTGGACTTGGTTACTATAGTGACAACAAAAACACTAGATATTTTTTTATCGGGTATATATCGTATGGCTGCGGTCTATACTTCATTGAAAATCAAAATTGATTTAATAAATATTTAGACTTTTTGTAAAAGTGTACTCGATAAAATAAAATAAAATAAAATAAATAAATAAATAAAACATAATAATAAAAGTATTTTTCTTGATTTAATGATTCTTCTCGTTTTCTATTATTCCACGAACAGAAGCAGAGAAACACTACTGTGACGGTCGATTGTAAAAATAAATAACAAACCCTTTAATTATAGATGATCGATCCGAATGTGGTGTATATGCCCTTGAAATTAAGTACTAAGGTAAAACTGATCAAATCAATCAAACGACTTATAGTTGATATACTCCGAGATTTGCATAGAACCTATTAAAATTTCATTCAAAAAACTTAAAAAATATCATTACTCATTGTATGGCCGACAGTTCAATAAAACTAAAAGCAGAAACTAATTTATTTAATAAACTAATAATAATTTTTAAAAAAAATTGATATCACTTAAAATTAATTCAAATAGTAAGTTTTAAAAAATGTACTTACGTATAGATTGTTTTTCGTTGGTTGTTCTTGGTCGGATTCGTCCGAATACATGTCCTCGCCATCACTTTCGGCACTTCGTTCCCTGCTCTGGGCGCACCCCATGATTGTCAGTTTCGGTTTAAATTCGGCGTTTTTTTTAAAAAGAATTATAGCCTAATTCATTAACTTCTCATTCTTGTGATCATCCACTACGTTCTGGATCTTTACACGGTGATATACAAGTTATTAGCATTCACCCAATAGTCATAGCAACAGGTAAACACTAGTCACGTGAGAAATGTTTTGGTCAACAAATTCTTAGTGGATGCATTTGCTAGAAAGTTTTTATTTTGGCTGTCGCTATGGCTACAAAACGTCAAATAATATCTAAGAAAGTTTGTTGTATTATTAAATTAAAATGAATAAAAAGTTTAGTTAGTTCTGTTATAGCACTTAATTGATTATTTATACACAAAATTTTACCGATTACAATCTAATGTGTTTCTTTCGCTATAAAAAGATGCTTATTTAATGAGCAGCTTAAGTAATTTATTATTTTACTTATTTTTAAATATTACAATTATTTTTTTTTTGCAATGTGTTTCCTTTCCTACAAAAATATCGCGTATTAAACGAGCAGCTTAAGTAATTTATTATTTTACTTTTTTAATTGTTTATCTATTATTTTTTTTTTGTAAATGGTTTTATTTTATACACGCAATGGTTAAAATAATTTAGTAAATTTACATATTCCAAAAATTATTGATTTTTTATGTTTTCTATAGAATTTAAGATCAGGAAATGACGCAAACCGAATTTTAAATTACAATAATTAATTCATATTGCCGAAGAGAGTTTATACTTTTTAAAATTTTATTCTTCATCTTAAATTTGTGTGACACGTGACTAAATTTGCAATTAAATTTATATTAAATTATGATTACATCGAAATAGATTTGTTCATGTATAATTACACAATTTGACACAAATTTCGCATGAAAATGACAGATTTGTTTTTACGAAATTCGGCCTAATTCGGACTAGCCGATAGAAGCTCACATCACTTTAATACAAATTTAAAATCTGATGACATGAATCCTATTAATGTAATGTAATCAGCACTTAATAATTAAAATTTAATTCCCCATACAAACAAATTCTCAATTTTTTAATACAAATTAAACTAATTATAGTCATGTTAAAAGTAGACAAATAAATGCAAAAAATGTCATTTTATTTTTTTCTGAATGTTGAAAGGTTAAAAAGATCACAGGAAACCTTTTATTACGTCAATTTGCATAAATTTTTTTTTACTCTTTTTAAAGATAAAACAAAATCAGGGTTATGTGTGAAATTTCATTAGTTTGTAAAAGCAATAAGCCTAATGCAATGCTCATTCGTTAGCAAGAGAAACATGCCTCTAGATTCATATAATACTTTTCATCTAGATAAATTGTTCGAGATAACAACGTATAAGCTTTGGAATTCTCACCAGATCCATATCCATACTTTCTCTTTCAACTGAAATGTGTTATTCACAGTATCAAAGGGCGAAAACGGTTTA
Source organism: Strigamia maritima (assembly GCA_000239455.1). Taxonomy (NCBI): domain Eukaryota; kingdom Metazoa; phylum Arthropoda; class Chilopoda; order Geophilomorpha; family Linotaeniidae; genus Strigamia; species Strigamia maritima. The sequence goes on along the minus strand of JH431845.1, from coordinate 245,808 downwards.
TAAACACCATTGCGTGATACCATTTTCACAATAAAACTAATGTTTTGTGTGATGGACTTTTCATGTAATTTCCTACAAAATTTAATGTTACTACTATAGTGTTGGCTAATTTATGATCAATTAGTTTCAACAGTCAACGCTATATTGTATTCCCAGTATAAACGTAAGCTTTTAATACGAAAACAATAATGGCAAACATTGAGGTCAAGTATTCGTTTACTGTTAGGGTTTAGACCCCCAAAATCGCATACATACTATCAATATTTAATGAGTCAATTGTGGAGAATAGCGAGGTAATTTTCTTTTATGTGCAATTCACAATTTCAGCTTTAATAAAGTTTAGTTTTGTATTTAACCTTACATCAAAAGAGTGACACGAAACACTAGCAGAATTGCAATTATATCAGACCTTAAACTGACCTTTCTAATTAGATATTAAACAACAAATAATAATAATAATAATAATAATAATAATAGAAACAGAATTTAGATATTTTTTTGAATTTAAATATAATTTCACTTATTTTCAATCAATTTCACATTTTTCTTTGAAATATATGATTTTTATTATTAAATAACAATTACACAGGAAATTGAATATTTTTATATTTTGAGAAAAATAAAAATAATTAAAATATCTAATTTAATTAACAGAATTAGAACTAATAATAATATAGCGAGGTATTTAGATGGAAAATATTGTTTTATCATAGTTTAATGGAAAAAAACTAGAGATTATAGTTTGCAAAATTGCTTCAAAAATTCTCTATTTCCGACCATGATGCAAGATTGCGAGGCGGAGTGCAAAATGATGCCACTGGGAGTAAGGGATAGGTCCCGCACGGCACCAGTCGTCTAATTAATGGCGGCGAATAATATTCCAGTGCTCATTTATAAATTTATTGGTCTATTTTGAATGTTAACGATATCGTTTCTCATATTATTCAAAGGCAGATGTGATAAACTTAACGGAAGACGAGACGTGGCTTGTTATAATAAGTAGAAGCATAGAAGTAACACTTTTTAGTTTAGTTCTTTTATTATTATTGATCATCACATGAAGTATCGTATTTCGAAAGTATCCAATACAATATATTTTATAATCGTAACAACCTCGAAAAATCTGGAGTTCTTATTTATTTTTTTCTTGTATGTATAGCAAAATTACCTGATATTTTTTACGAATTTAATGGTATAGGTAGTTTTCAAATTACTATAGATAACTCATAAACATAACATGTGGTAATGCTGTGATCATTCGAAAACAGGAAATATAGCCCCGTATGAGACTCACAACCTCTTGTTTACTTTATTTCACTGCCTTTCTAACTTTCAGACAAATTCAATTAAAATTTTTTTGACAACCGGACTCGCAAAGTCAATTTTGACGTATTTGCGCACGAATTTCAAGTCATGTGCAAATATTAAAGTTGTTCACCACAATGAGACACATTCCTGTTTGATAATTACTTCTTTTAGCACTCCAAGACTCCTAATTCTATAGAGAATTAGCTCAATTTACATTTTTTATTGGAAAAAAAAAAACCAACCAAAACGCAAAATTTTGCATTTTTTTGGTTTTGGTGTTTTTTCTCTCAATAAAATGCTAAGTCACTACTGCTTTAGACATGCATTTTAATTCGGTTCACCATTTGCTCACATAGCGTGTTGTAATAAGGTGTCAAATCCATTCCCAACTTTTTTCTTTATCGTTATTGCCTTTCCTCCAACAGATTACTAAGACTAATGGTATTGCAGTAGCTGGAGATATTGGAATTATATCAATGAAACTCCTTGATCAAACTAAATATATAGTACTCGGAGTACAAACAATTTGATTTGTGATCGTTTCACACCACATCATCACGTATTTCTACACATTTTCAGAAGTTTCTCTACATTTTCAATCATATAAACACCAACTTCCAAGAAAACCGGCTGGATTTAAATGGTACATCAAATTATCTGTGTTTACTCATGCCATCTGCAAGTCATAAACTCAAATTTGTCTATTTTAGACCTTCTTACGTCAAAATAGATTTTCCCAGGCCATTTGATGTCATTCAAATTTAAAATTCCAATGGTTTTCTCATGTCAACTGTCTACTCGACACGATACATTAAAAATACATAACGTTTGGAAAGATTTTTCACATGTAAACATGTCAAGCTAGGGTTTAGAGTACACGCAAAGATTTATTAATTGCATTAATTGCAATTTTGATTGAAAATCAGCATGACGCTTGCCAAAACACGCTTCATTGCGCAAGATGAATGAAATAACACATTTAATTGCTATTTTGAGACTAATAAATGTCAAAATTGAAAATCAAAAAGCAATTTCCGTTACAAACCAAGAAACAAATTCCCACGGCATTCATCTGTTGTCCGCATAAATGTCATTCCATTTGGTTTACATGTTATTTACTAGACTTCTCTTTTAATGTCTGTGTTATGCAGAGCTGCCTCACTTATCAGTTTTCAGCAGCTACACTGTCATTGGAGTCATTATAACTCCAAGAAATGTATTTAGAATAGCTGTTAGAGGTCACTTCCCAATGGGAGTTTGTGGCTTCATTTGTAAACAGACTGTGTAGTATAAAAAATCCGATGCTCTCAGCACTATAACAGCTTAAACCAGCGGATTTTTAAAGGAAACTGATGTTTACATGTTCGAAAAACTCCTGCAAATGTAAAATCTCCGGAATTATTTTTTTTTCCCATTAAAATCCTTTTTACCTAGACTATAAACCATTTTTAAAATTCCTTTGGTTCTAATGAATTGCATTGAATTTTGTACAAAATTTTTGCAAATAAACATTTTTTTTTAAAAAACTTTTTCCCTATCTTGTTTTAATGTCGTTATTAATACGTTCTACATGTCTCGGGGTTAAAAATAACTCCCACCATCGTCTCATAAGCACTTAATAATGCTTTATCAAAAATTCAAGACGATCTATAGCTTTAATGCATCCGTTTTCGTATAATGGTCTTAGTTATTACATGTCAGACATCCAGGGCATTAAAAACATTAACCTCAAATAGGCATAGCCAGCACGAAATGCCCCTCCATTCGCCAAATTATGTAATTATACTTGTACATTTAAAAATGAAAACTAGTTCTGTACATGGAAGCCACAACTTTTATCATGTATTGCAAGTTGGTTTATACCTAAATTGAATAAGAATTCAATATGTAGTGTACCGGTATTGTAGTTTGTATTTCGAAATGAGCAGCTGGTTTCAAGTACAGTAATAAATGAGGCGCTATTACCAGAAGAAAATATAGATAAACACTTACCAGAAGTATGAAACTTTGTTCGATTCGTGGGTCAACTGTCAATCTTTTAACAGCCAATTGGCGATGAACACAAATGTGATGAAGTGCAATAAGTGTGCACCATAAGCTGATGCGCATGCGTAATATTGACTGCAGTAATTTGTTGACTAAGCTCAAGTCAAAATATACAGAACAACTTAAAGCATACTTGTAGTAAGTGTTTATTTTATCTCAGCTATCTTAATTTTCATATAAAGAAATACAATGAATTTACGAAATTTATTTTTTAGAATCAGAAATTTTCAAAATCTTTTTTCATTAATTTTCATATAAATCGTATTAATATAAATATATTATGAGCCATTCAACACAACTCAATCATGTCTAAGTAAAAATTATATTGCATCATTTAAATTACATTACTTGATAGTTTATTAAACAACAACATCAGCTTTCAAGTGAAAAGCGCTTTACCGCGTTTCAGGCTTAATTTTCTGTTGATTGGCATGCGAAGTGTGTATATTAGTTAAACTATTCATAAATTTGAATCAATTTAAAGATAAACTAAGATTTATCCTTAAAAACGTAAAAATTTTGTCTTTTTTCGAATTATTATTCGTGCCCTTTAATGTTCAAATCGCACATGTTTACATCAACAGATAAATCCACTTGAAGTGCCTTCACACATTAAAGTTTACATATTAAAGTAAATGTAAGTGATAAGCCAACAAGAAGCTGGATGCATAAATTATGTATCACAGCTCAAGTCTATATATCTGAAACGGTTCATCTTTAGTTTTTCAAACATCAAAGCGAACATGTTAATCGAATGAGCATACAACTTTGGCCACGAGATCGCACGAGATCACCTAGTCGCTTGATATATATGCAAACCGAAGCGAATCTTCATTGCAATTGCAACCATGTCTTTTTAATTTAAATTAAAACTTTAATAACTACAAAACCACATTTCTTAATTTTTTTGGCATTATTATTTACCTAAATAAACCTTTTAAGATTTAACTCAAAGCTGGAACTTTAGCATGTAAACTCACACGAGTGAATGCATATTCAGACATCCTGTTGATAAGAAGAATATTAGTATAAAAGCTTGGGCTAATAGAGAATTTGCGCCACTGCATTAAACCTTATAGTTATGAGTTATAATCCCGACGAAAGATAGTTCCAACACTCTTCCCCCAATCGTGCTCGTATACAAGTCGCCACTCACCCTCATGACAGACAACTATCAGGAACAAGTTCTAGAACAAAGAACCAGTATTCACTTAATTGGTCTAACAAGTAAGTGTCAAAAGAACATTATGTCATCACTAGATGTCAGTGGCAATATGTATCTTTAGGCTTAGCGATTCCCCCAAATGATTTTATCTTTATGAAACTTCATTTCACATTTGTAACGTAAAAATTTACATATTTATTTGATCGAATTGCATTAACTCGCCAAACTATTAGAAGAAATCAAAAGGTAAGTAACTTGAAAACCAGGTCAACCGTAAAGTACACATTTTGTAGCCTATTGACAGTATAGACCTATATAGGTCTATGTTTACAGTAGTAAATTAAATTTCTTCGTTGAAATATAAATAGCTCCGAGTTGCTTAAATGCAATTCAGCTATACTAATGTTTACCACGTCTCTAATGTAATGATAATGCACATAAATTCGTTTATGGAGAAGTCAATTTTGCCAACTCATCTTGAAACTCGAAAATGAAAAAAAATATATATTTATATAAAAAATAAAAAAATGAGAAGGAAAAAAATCGATATTTTCCCAACTCCCATCCCATCCCAATGCATTTATTTATTTCTTTTAAATTTTTTATTTCGTTCTAAGATAAAATGAAATACGTTTTACAAAATGATGAAATCAGCAAAAAAATAAGGCACAAGGGATATCGATTAACAAGAATAAAATACTCCAGAAGCTGGGGCAATTTAGGCAGAGGCCTTGGCAGTAATCGAGATGATCGTAGCAGCAGTTCCAACAGCGACCAGGTAAGGCACAGCAGATACTCTGTAGAAAGGGCGAAAGAGCGACATACCTATATATGCGCATTTTCGTGTGAAAAAAAATGTATGACGATGTATACGGCATGCAAGAATTAATAATTTACTCAACTGTTTTCTTCGCTGAGTTATCTACACAGAAACTAGATTCGGATATTTTCGACTCCATATCCGATATAGCCTAGAAAAAATAAGAGAAAGTGTGAGGTTACGGAACATTTCACGCCATGATGGAAGTTGCAGCTCGTGTTACATCCACGAAGCTTTAAAGAAAGGCAAATTGTGCCGCTTCTAAGCCATGAAATAATTATTACCGTTTCATATGTACCATACTTATTTTAGTACAAAGGGTTTACGACATCAAAAATTTTATTACTGAATAATTTTCGCCATCTTTTAAAATGTCCAAAATGATTTTTATTTAATTTTTAAAGTTTCCAGAACATGTTTAAAAAATCATTTTGTATCGTGCACAGCTCATTTGAGCTTGATGAGGGACATTGTTGGCCGCTGCTCGCAGGGCGCTGTTTCTGACGTCACAGTTGGTATTCGTTCACAAATCGCGCAAATTCTCGATTTAGTCTCGCTTTTATCTCGCAATTTTTCATTTTGTCGTCTGCTCTTTTAACAAATTCTTAAACCTTTAAAAATTTTCAAAAAATCTCTGAAAAATTATTTAAGAGTTTTAAATGATGCTTGATTCAATGGACCAATAAAAACTGTGATGTCGTAAACCCTATAAGAAACAGCAAGAATCTAAGGCTATTTATTGTGCACCCCAGATAATAAATTCATCGCTGGCCGTGTAAAACACTAGGCAAAACCAGAGTGATACAGATTATTCGGCAGTAATTGTCACGTAATAGTAAAAATAAATTAGGTCGAGATTCCGTAAGCGCCATTATATTAGTAGAAGTCAAGTTTTATTTTAGAAATGTCAGTCATGTTTAATTTTAAGTGTGACATGTCTTTTGCCAAGTTTTTGCTGTGTGGGTGTGAAAGAAGCAGGAATAGAAGTGGAAACTTAGTGTTTCAATGCGGGCTTTCAACTGGATCCACTATAGAACATAATTTGCAATTCAGAAGCGTATATCGATTATACAGTATGCGCTATATTGAATCATTTTGCAGCAAATGAATGTAATTTGGCCATAATTGCACATTGTAACTTTGCTGCCCGTACTATAAACTTATACCAAGATCTAATTTACTCGCACGTACGTGTGTATACCAACTCCTGTGCTAATCGTATCTCTAAGGTGACCATATATTAAAGTTACATAGATTGGATTAAGGAATTATGAATTTCTAACTATTATTAACCTGTATTGTTTAATGATCCAAAACGCCGAATAAGCTCATAGGACTTGAATCAAATCCCAAACCATTCCTGTGTTTTACAATTTGACTGTAAAATATTGCAACAAATATCAAAGCAACTTTCAGCACAGATTATAATCTGTGCTTTCAGATCTCACGAAGTCATGTGATCTCACGAAGTCTCATGTGATCTCACGAAGTCATGTGATCTCACGAAGTCATGTGATCTCACGAAGTCATGTGATCTCACGAAGTCATGTGATCTCATGAAGTCACAAAATGACGTTGCCACAAAATTGAAATTTTCTTTCGATTTTCTTTTTGTTTTTGTCATGTAATGCAGAACAATGATAATTATGTTAAGTTAAGCCCGACGGCGCATGAGTTCTTTCTTTTTGAAAAGTAATTAATGCGTTAGTTAAAAAACATTAAAAGTTTAAAAAGGTAAAAAAAAATGAACAGGAAAAATTCACTAAAAAATTATTAAGTTTTATAAATTTCGATTTTTTTCTCACTTGTCAGAAAAAAAAGAGAAAACTAACACGCGATTGATTGTTTCAACTTGACATAACTTGACATGTATTATTGTGAACAGCGAAAATAATTGGACCAATTATCACGAACTAAGTAGCGTATTGAATTAATTTCACCATTGTATTTGTAGGCAGAAATAAATGAAGTCACGGTATAACAGCTAACAGAGTTAGCAAATAATAGGAAAAGAAGTTGTCCGAGTTGTATGCACCAAAGAGAGTCACCATTGAGAGTCACCAAAATGCAAATTACAGTGCATCTTTTGTATCATATCAATGTCAAAATTGGCAAGTTGACATATCAAATTGACTGAATTTGATGCTCTTTGTTGACAGAACCTTCCAAAAAGCAGATAAAAAGTTAAATTATATGTTCTGACAAGTAATAATCCATTTTTTGTTTGTTTTTTGTTTGTCAGTCATGGTCAAGATCTGACCTGTTTTTATTTTCTTATATAGTTCAGTAAAAAAAACACTATTCCTACTCACTGCCAGACAAAAGCAAAATTACTATTCCGGCCCTTGGCTATGTCATAAAAATTCAATTTGGCCCTCAATACCAAGAAAGAAAAGATTGCTCAGGTCTGTCTTACAGAATCCAGCCCCTTTGATTTTTTTTTTCTCTTTCTAAAAGTCTATTTTCTTTTCTTTTCTTAACTTTTTAATTCTATTGGCTCGATTTTTTTGTTTCTTCAATTTGCTATTCACAAAGAGAAAAAAAAAGTAAATAAAAAAAAAAAAACAATTATTTTTTCTTAATTATTAATTTGTCCAATTCGGTCAAATCTTATCTTCAGTCATTTAACCTCAAGAAACCACACAGGGCGCCAGATGTAAGAAAAGCTAAAATGAGGTTTATGTTATATTTCCAGTCTAGAGGAGCAATTTATAGCAATATTATGTCAACTTTATACACCCAGCAGTGAATGTCTTGGCACAAAATACAGCTGCTGTGCCGTTTGTATGTATTGGTGTGTTTATATTTAATTTTAAAAGTCACATCTCCAAAGCATAAAAAATATTTACATTTCGAAATGTGTTGAAAATTTAATAAGAAAGCAGAGATGAAAGAAAACTCATTCAGTACTCCAACATTGCAAATGTTTGTAAAGTTCAGTAAATCCCTAGTTAATAAATTCTTTATGAAAAAATAACAGGAAAAAAAAGCTGATTAAATTCATTATCCTTGGTAATTGTATATATATATAAAAAAAGAAGAAACTTTCAATCTCTTTTTTGTTTCCATCAGAAATTTGATGTGATTTTAAATTGAATCAACTCCCTTAGGAAAGCTTTAAAATGCTACTGTAAATTATAAATTGATGGCCAGAAAAAAAAAATCCATTTGGTGGTCTGTTTTCATCTAGTCCACCTTTTTTTTTTTTATAAATTCAGCTGAGGAAGATAAATCATTTCATACAACCACAAAAATGTGGTAAGAAATAAACGATAAATATCCCGTTAGTATTTTTAAAATGAACAGAGCATATAGGAATCAATAGAAAATATAAAATCAATCATGACAAATAATAAATCATTCATATTTTCATTATTGAACCATTTCCGAATCCAAAAAATCTTCAGTCATCGATCACTAATATTTTTTTTTTTTTTTTTTTTTTGTCAATGAAGAAACCGAACAGCGAGTACACAGGATCAACAGCTTTACTTCCTGTCTGCAGCAGGACTGCAGGCTTTCGGATTTCGCCTTTTACCCCATGTCAAGAGCACTGAAACTAGATTCACATCTGCTTTCTCACCAGCAGCTAAACTGAGCTAGAAGTAATGCGAGCGAAAAGGAAAGTACTGTAATGCAGAGTGAGCAGAGTATAAAATGCAGCAACAAGAATATATGAAAGCAACCAGAGACTACGAAATGCAAATATGCTGTTTACTTTGAAATATGATGCCAGAATGTTCTCAATATCAACTCCACGCACAAAATCAGTGGCATATCTCTTTTTTTTTACCCACTTTCTTTTAACTTCACTGTTTGTTTCCTTGTTTCTTTCCAACATGTCTGTGATTGGTATATAGGCGAGTGTTGGATGACTTCAGTATGACGTCATATTGCAAATGGCGCCCGAATTGTGTTTTCAGCTATTAAAAAGTAGCAAGTTGGTTTTGGGATTAATAATTGAAAGATGGCCCATTTGATGCTGAACATTTCTATAGTTTGTTTTTGCATCTGTATCGCAAATTTTATTTTTTTGCATTTTCCCGTTTAGATCGTCTAAATCGTTTCGTTAACTTAAAAATTCGGCCACCAGATGGCGTCCGAATTGTGTTTTCAGTCATTATCCAGTGTGCAGTTTTTGCGGGCCGCCATTTTTCAGTCATAATTTTTTAGTCATAATTTTTTTTAACAGTTGATTTATGACTGAAAAGTAGAAAATAATTTTTTTTAAAAATTTTTTTTAGCTTACCCACTTTCGGCTGCACCCAAAAGCAGAAAATAATTTTTTTAAAATTTATCTACTAATTTAATGAATGAATCACTTGGGTGGCTGTGTTCGATTCGAATATTCCATATAGTATACTCATCTCGACATAAATCCAGCCACCCACTTGCATGAACCAAATTAGTAGCTAAATTAAAAAAATTATTTTCTGCTTTTGAGTGCAGCCGAAAGTGGATAAGCTAAAAAAATTATAAAAAAAATTATTTTCTACTTTTCAGTCATAAATCAACTGTAAGCTAAAAAAAATTTTTTTTTAAAAAAATTAATTGGTTAGACAAAACAGTTTCCATTGAAAAATACTGGATACGCGTCTGCAGCTGCACTATATTGAAGCTAAAACAAAATTCAATCCTTTTTGTCTAACCACCCTGTCACTTCTATTTTGAAAAGCTTGTGACAAGCTCAGCACCTTGTCATGTGAATATCTTGCAAGCCGTCAAGTATAGGCTTACAAATCTGTGTTTAGAAAAAAAGCAGTCGTCAAAATGTTTCTTTCATTTTTCAAACAGAATTCTTTCTGTCCAGTTAAAGTAGTCACCATAAGCAAATTCATACTTTTATAGAGAGTTACTGTGGATTAGACAGGTTACTGCACTACAATTGTGGGTCAATAGTCATTATCTGTTAATGTGGTCATAATCTCTGCCATCTTGTTAACAAGTTTCACTTCTTTTTTTTATCAAATTAGTAGCTACATGTGATGCAATAGTAATTTCTTTTTCTGCTGACCATAAAGGCTTCTGCACTATACTAAGTTAGCACTTTCTGCTTTCATTCGATGCTGGCTACGGATTCAACTATTTGAGGCACGATGTACATTGAGCTGAGAAAGTGGGCTAAAGTGACCAAATGCTGCTTTGCGGTCACTTTTCCCATCGCCAATAAACATCCTAAAATTATGTTAGCAGCAGTAATAGACTAAAAGAGGCAATAATAAGAAAGTTATAGAAAGTTTACAGTAATATAAACTGCTGAAGTAATTCTTAAAGTATAAAATGTGTAGGTATAAAATTACACGTGAGTGCAGGTAATTTATTCAGACGCTACAAGATTGACAGCTCCTAAAGGGCACTCGTGAAAGGGTTATACGATCAAACCACTAGGTTTACAAGAAAAAGGGTAAACACTAAATAACAAACATTGCAAGAACACTGCAACTTCGTACTATATATTTGTGTATTAAACCTACGGCTTCCACATGCATTTTTCCCATAAGGGAAAAAACACATCTAGAAAAAGGGCCGAATGGAGCTCTCTACTTGACAATGGGGACTCCAAATTCCCAAAGCATCGCGTGGGCATTTCTGTTATAGAAGCTCAAAGTTTGTCGCAGCCTATTCAGCTGCAGTTGCAGACTGATCCTAAAAACTCTTTAAAAAAAAAAAACAACTTTGGATGCCAACTAATAACCTGAAACATGTAACATTACTCACACTCTTGGTTGGTAAGACATACCGACCTAACCTAACCTAACCTAACCTAACCTAAGGCAGAGTGAATAATTACCCTCGAAGATAAGTTGTGTATAAACATGTTCCCGTCTATAAATTAAATTATTTTTTTCAATATTCAGCATTTAGATATTATGAAAGCAGTGAGATAATAACCAACTATCAAATCTGGACCTAACTAAGCCTAATGAAATGACATTTGATGTGTACACGCTCATTGAAGCGTCACTTTAATAATTTCCCTGTCCATTTCAGTTGCAACTTCCTCTAATGACATTTCTCCAACCATACAAGCCACTCTCGTGACATTAATCTCAATTAACGCTGTTACTCTTACACCGCTCTTACCTCAAAATCTTCTAAATCTTGTAGCAAAAGTGGCACAAAAGCTTTATCGTCACCCAAAGGTTGCATTTCCCAAGTTTGATGCTGTTGCCTGTCTTCCACACCTCCAAAACCAGCAACGGATATCAACGCGTTGCTGTTGTCTCTCAAAAAAGTCAGATTCTCTCTGTGATAATTGTTATTGTTATTCGAGCCCGAACTGCGGTTTGCATTGGTGCAGACCATCTCGTCATTCCTCACCAAACACACCGTCGTGTTTTGCTTCGCGTCGAGCAACGCAATCGTGTCATCACAACACCGCGATTTGTCCTTCGAGGCCATCTTTCGTCCAAGACTCTCCTGCTTCAAGTCCAAAATTGCACTTTGAGTCTTCGATTCCTTACAATGCTGGCAAGGTAATCCTCCTTCACTGCGCGTGCGTTGTACCGTAGGCCGCACCACTCCACAAACAAATCCGTTATCTCCACTAAAACACCGCGGTCTTTGTTGAGCGAAAAGCCCCAACTGTTCCTCGCTTTTCCACGCACAGCTCGTTTGACTTTTTTCTTCCTTTAACTTGGCCTTACCATCGGTGCGGGGCTGAATGGGCGTTCTTTCCGGCAAAAACGCACGCAAGCGAATGGATGGAATCGAATTCGAAATGGGAGTTCGACGCCGACTGTGAACTCGCGCTAATGGACTTGGCCAGTGAGTGCACCGTGTATTTCCAGCGGTAGGTAACCATTTAGTCCCTTCGCCACTTACACGTCCTTGGCTTTCCAGCAGACCACCGTCGTAAAACCGGGACCATGAACAAACGTCCTCTGGCGACGACGACTCCACTTTGTGCGCGTTGCAGTTCGATTCGTGTGTTATTCTGTGGGCCGTGTCGACGGATGTCAACATCGACCTCAATTCTCTTTACCGGTCATTACGCGTTTTTAATAAAAAACTAAAAATAATAAATAAATAAATAAAAAAAAAAATAAAAAAAAAAAAAAAAAAATTACGAAAATACTATATAATTAATTAATCATGCCGCCATAACGACGACGCTAACATAATCCACTATTTGGTTGCTTGGTAACTGAAAACCAGATCAAGTTAGCGTTGACCTGGGATAAAATTGTTTGTCATATAAAAAGGGGTCAATACGCAATGCGAAGTAAACACGCGGCACGTATGAGAGCCTATAAACGCATTTCTGAATGAAAAGCCGCGCGATCGATAAAATAGAGAAGTAATGTTAATAATAGGTCAGGTATTATGCACACTGCAACCGAATTGAACAGAAAGATGCGCAATTGCAACGTGAGAATGGACTAAACTTACCATTTCATGTCGGCTAAAAAACGAAGCCGTTTTCGCGAGTCAACGCAGATGCAGGTTGATAGATGCTCTGATTCGGCTCATGCTACGGGCTCGAGTGATGACGCACACCCCCAGCAGAACCGAGTCCACCCTTACCTGATCCCGAGGGATGGTGATTGGCGCCCGCAATCGATAATGCGTTGGGATGCGCAAAGACACCAATTCTAAAGGTACATACAGCGTAGCGTAACTAGAACAGCGTGCGAGAATGGCACGCAGTTTATGAATCGCTTTTCCGTGCATTAATTCAGCCTGGTGAGGTAAAGGAAAGGAAAATGGTGTTCAATAAAAGATGACGCTCCTATTCGTATTGCCGACTGAGTAAACAAAGGTAAGGCGCTTAAAGCGCGCTTGTAGCCTTTTAAGAGTATATAACATGGTAAACAAATTGGGGAAGAAGTAAATGAGAAATGGTTATGAGCCTGATGGGAGTAATATGGAAAAGCCCGGTGGGAAATGCTGCAATAAAGTGCCGGTGTTTGAATTGTAAAAAAAAAAATGTTTTATTAGTATATTACTACATTAGTTTAATTATTAAGAAATAAAATTGTGTTTTTTTTTAATAATAATTGTTATTAATGCGGGGATAATTTCTATGTACAGATTGTTTTTATATCACATTTTTTAAATTTTTTTATTTATTATTCCTATATAATGTTATTAATATAAAGAAATTGCAACAAGTGAAATTTAAAAAAAATATATAAGCCGTTAAAACAAAGGAAAATAGAGTAATGGTGATTAAAATGTGATGGAAATGTCGGCATCTTGAATTTCAGTCTAATGACGAGTTTTCCTAAATAATAATAATAATAAAAATTTGTCAAATGAGTCGGCAATTTTTCAAAATAAAAGTGCATATCAAATATCAAATTAATTTTAGCCGCATAAGGCAACGAGTGGTTTAAAATTGAAGCCAAACATAAATAAATTATCTTATTTTAACATCTTAAAGCAGCCATTTTTGCATTACGCCGCACACCGTCACGACGTGGCGCAGAAATTTTAAAAACTATTTCGAGCTGTCATGAACTAACTGTCTAACTATCATTTTCATAAAATCACGATAATTGACAATTATAAAATTTAAATTTTTCAAAAAAAAAAAAAAGATGTTGCGAAAACAAAATACTCACTTAATGCCTCCAGGAGATTTGTGACCCTCAAGAGCAAACGCACACTGTCAATTAAATTTAATAATAAATAACGAAATTCGTCACCAAATTTACTAAAAATCAATTTTGTATATATTCTTACTCTAGCCCCCACATCCACTTTGTTGTCCCCATTTTGCATCACTTTGCCATCTGCACTTCGCTTCCTATTTAAAAAAAGAAAAACCGTTAACGAGCAACAAAAAATCAATTTAAAAAAAATCCATAACTACCCGAGAAGTGGGGGCGATACTTGTTGCAGTATTTCAACATCATTAAACACCACTTGTGCTCCACCGCCCACAGATGGAATGACATTCCCCTAAAGTTAAAACATTTAGTGTAAAAATATGCGAAATAAAATGGCGTTAGTTGATACCTTAATGAGCCGAGTTTCAATGTCTCCCGTTGGATTTTGCTCCTGGTGGGTGAGGCAATACCGATCAGCTTCCTTAGTGATTAAATCGGAATCCAATTTGCTCATCGACTTCTTTTTCTTCATTGATGGTTGCAACACGGTGTCCAATTGGAGACTGCCGATAGGTTTATGATCAACCCAAACTTCACATCCAGATCTCGTGCGGCGGTGACGAGGATTAGCTACCGGCATTTTCTATAAAAATAATAAAATAAATAAATGACAAACTCAAATTGTATAAAAACATATTTTTAATTTACTGAAAGTTCTGGTGACAATATCGTAACAGTTTTGGTTGCTTCGGATAATTTCGGATCGGATTTAGAGATGTGTAGTTTCGAATGGCCTAGAATAAAACAAACAAAAAAAAGAAGATAGATTTTGAAATTAACGCAATAGTAAAATTATATTAACCAGCCATCTCATTCAATTGTGGATCTGACATGGTCAGATTTGGTGTAGACGGTGCTGGTCTCAAGGGTCCACCCGGTATCCACTCATCAGTTAAAACTTCCCGAAGTGCGCGTAATTTTTTATCTTTTTGTTTCAAATCAATCTGTAATCGTGCCTGGTTTTCTTTCATTCTTCGTTCCTGAAATCAAAATAAACGATATTTTCTTTATTATACGTTTTATTCGAAGTATCACTCGCATTATTCACCATATCTCTCGTGAGCCGTCCTCTATCGCGCAGAATTTTATCTTGCATCCTGGCTTTAACTCTTTCTTTATCCAATGTTTGCTGATTGATGATCATTTCTTTTTCACCCAACTACAAGATAAAACAAATTACATGATTTCCTTCTATAAAATTTCTTTTCATGAAGAAAAAATACTTCTAATTCTAAGTTTCGTTTATTGATTTGATGTTTCTCCAGAGTTCTCTGCAATATCGCATTAGAATGCTCGGCAGCATGCAAACGCCTTTCTAAGTTCCGCACACTTTGATCTTTTGCGTCTATCTGTTGTTTTAACTCGTCACGTTCCTGTCTCAAAGAATATCTATCCTTTTCCGAATCCAGAAGCAAATTTCTAAACTCATTTTCTACAAAGAAAAAAAAAAAATTTAAAAATGTCAATAAAAAAAGATTAAGAAATTCAATTACGTCTCTGCGAATAGTCCAATAACATCGCCTTTCTTCGCACTTCTCTTTCTTGCATGAACATAATCAAATTACTCAAAGTGGCGTCATCACTCGACAACACCAACTGCAACATAAAATAAAAAAATTAAATGATGTTTTAATACGATCAAGTTTATTTAAGAGTAACACCGGCACCTCTAATGTTGGAAATGGTGCTCCCAGCGAATAAACAGTCGGTGGCGACAACATAACATTCGCATCCCCATCCCCACCCTCAAACGCCAATTTTTCTATCACCTCCTTCAAGGCTAAATTGGCTTTACGACGTCCAGGTGTCAAACCTAAATCAAACCGTTCATCTTGCGGGCGAATAATTTGAACTTCTTGTGTAAGTTCAGCAAACCGCATTACGTGCTAAAAAAAAAAATATTTAAAAATAAATCCACGCAAATCACCGACAAATCGACTCACTATCGTCTCATCGTAATCATCAGCGCGCGGATTAACGCATACAATCATCCGAACTTTTCCTTCACCATCGAAGTAATTTTTAAACAGATGAGTTAGTTTTGAGTCGCGATACGGCACTATTTTATTTGCGCCTTGCATTTGATTCTCCCGCAGCATTTCGATGCAATTTCTCAAGACCATCAACGAGTTATTTATGTTTCCAGCTTCTCTCAATCTATCACCGGTATTCTTGGTACGCATCGTTCTTTCACTACCAGCCAAATCTACTAGAGATAACTGACTGATACATATTGCTGTTTTCTCCTAAAAATAAAACTAGAAAAATAAATCTGATATTTTTTAGTACATTTTTTTTACCTGAATAACTTCTTCACCAAATGAATCTAAAGGCGCTTGAACTAAACGTATAGTAAAAACACTGTGGCTTCGACTCGATTCGGTATTAAGGGTTGTATGTGCCATTCGTTTCCTTTTTTGTCCTGTAATAAAATTAATTTAGGGTAATATAAATTTACTTTCCCTAAAAAACTTTAAAGTTACCTTTATAAAACACTTCAAATGCTTCTTCCGTGCTTTTAACTTCGGTTTCAACGCAGCTGTGAACGTACATATTGTGGGTAGCATCTTCTCGAAGTATTTTAGACTGCGGAGGTCTGAAATAGAGTATTTAAATAAAAAATATAGAACAAAATTATTTTTAAAAAAATTAAATGTACTTGGGTTTAATTGGATCAATAGGCGATTCATCCAACAAGTCGTAGACATAATTATTATATATTTCAATGTAAGACACGAAAACAGCGTAACTATTATCTTCTTCAACTGCGTCGACTTTGGTCAAATCTGGAATTCTGTCCTCAATTTCAACCTCTCTTCTGTTAATGACAAAACAAACGTTCATTACAACTTCATTAACAAATAAATTTTCACCTTCGAGGAGTTTTAGGTGTCCGAGCAATCGCTCCCATGTTACTGTTTAAATCTCTCTGGCGGTCGAGCATGGCATCGACTTCACTTTGCACATCAAAGCCATTCATTTTATCAGGTTTAAAAATATATTTCTTCGCCTGGATTTCACCAATTGTATTAAATACCACATCGAGACAACGAGGCATAATCCCACCATTCTGAGGTAAACCGGTCATCGTGTACGTTTTTCCCGAACCGGTAACACCATACGTGAATAACAAACCTAAAATTCACAAAAATTAACTTAACTTACTCAGTTTTTAATAACTAATAGTTCATTACCATTTTTCCCGTTCAGTAAATCCGTCACGAGCGGCAATGCAACGTGATCAAATAATGCTTTTTGAGAAATGGCGTCCTCAAAAACGAATTTAAAAGCATACTGACACTAAAATATTAAAAATAAAAAAAAATATATATATTTTTGAATAAAAAAAAATGTAAATTTTTACTTCTTTCATATTTGCGCCTCGAGAATTCAGCGAAGTTTCTGGTGGAAACAAACGAATGGCTGTGTTATTTAAAATTTCTAAACAGACATTGTCATTTCTGTTGTCCAACGGTCTTAAGCGCAAATAAACTTCCACTGGGTCGCGAAGTGGAGTTGACTTAGGTTTTGGCGGCGGCGGTGGTGGTTTTCTTGCCGGGGTCGTTTTTGCCCTTCTGAAATCATATCGGCCATTATTTAGCGATGGGCTATGACCAACCACAATGCATTAGAGTAGGCTCAAAGTGCCCGTTATTAACTAATAATTAAACTATTATTATAATAAAACTTACGTTGACTTCATCATTTTCGTGGGCCGACTAAATAACCGACTTAATTTATCAAACAAAAACGACCGTAGCCGAGCACCAACAGGTAAAAACAGTTTAGTTTACGGCCTTTTCAATTTCCCACACGGAAATTAAAATCAACCAATCATACGCGTGCTGACATATGCGCTGCACAGAGTCACCATGTATCGAAATTAGCAAACCAAAACCAAACAAGTCTCGGAGCAATAAAACTCACATTATGAGGTCACAAACACTCACGCAATGACATTCGATAAGTTGGTTTATTACGTCAGTAATTGTTGACATTATTCTTAGGATTTCAAAAGGGAATAATTATAATGATGACAGTTTACCTGTTATTGCGTAATTCCGGTGGGCAAGTGCAAGCGATAGTTAATGTCATTCTTGCAGGAATTTTTTTCGGTGCTGAATTGAGACCTTTTCTTTGCAAAATATTAGTTGGTGTACTTCGTCCTGAAATCGGTGTGCTCCTCCCAGAAAATGCCATTTTTGTGTATTAAACATTTGAATGATATCTAACGGAATATATATTTTTTAACTTGTTTGCATACTGTTAAAAAAATCAACAGTACCACGAGCTTATTTGTCTTTTGAAAATTAAAAATTTAGAATTTTGAATTACAAGAGGATTTGTTCTATACCAAAAACAATAATCGCTCCCGCGCGTTTTTGCCTAGCAACAGACTGCACGGATAATTTATGTATCCACCTCGATTTCCGCGCAGCTTTAAACGTTTATTTTAAAAATGTAATGGAAAAATAGAATAACTGAGCAATATTCAAAATTAACAGTGACAACGGAGATTTCCGATAATAAACAGTTGGGTATAATTCTCTGGCTAGAAGAAGCTATATTAATGAATTCTTAGGGTTTGTTCTATTTTTAGATCAGCTGTGTCTGGCTACTGGTCTGTGGACATGTGGTTTTTTCACAAGAGTTTTATAAATTTACGATTCTGTCTGGAAGAAATGACTGCTTCAAACAATGCGAGATAACTGAAATTGACCATCAAACAATCACAACATGTTTAGTCTACGAGCTTTAAACGGCGATTTATCAGCTGATCCTTATGACTTGACCCCATTGCAACAAATGGCTGCATCTTGCACTGGAGCAATGATAACATCAGTATTTGGTAAATTGTAAATTTTAAAGAATGCAAATTTTATTTAATTAATAATTTTTTTGCAGTAACACCTCTAGACGTTGTGAAAATTCGATTACAAACTCAGCAAAAAGCTTTTATGAAAAATAAATGTTATTTGTTTTGCAATGGACTCATGGATCATTTGTGTCCTTGTTTCAGTGATAAAAATGGGGGTTATTTAATCAGTAGACCAACAGTGCGATTTAACGGCACTGTGGATGCATTTGTTAAAATTGTTCAAATTGAGGGCTTGGCTTCGCTCTGGAGTGGTCTTCCTCCAACTCTGTAAGTTAAAAATTAAAATGAGATAAAAAAAATTGTATATATTTATTATTTTTATTTATTTATTTTTTTTGGAAAATTAGTTTGATGGCTGTCCCTGCAACTATGATCTACTTTACTGCTTACGAACAGCTTCGAAATTATTTCACTAAAATGTTTGAAGAAAATAAAGGTTACGTTATGCTTGCACCGATGATTGCTGGAAGTACAGCACGAAGTAATTGCAAATTAAAATTTGGTTTTATTTATGTATGGCTAATTATGAAATTGGTTTTTTTTTTTTTTTTTTTACAGTTTTAGCTGCATCCGTTATTAGTCCATTGGAATTAGTCCGCACAAAAATGCAGTCGAAGAAGATGGTGTATCGAGGTAACTTAGATTTTAGTTTATTTGTGTCACATTGAATTGATGTAATTTGTGTATTTCTAACTTTTTAGATGTTCATAAAGCTGTACGAGATTTAGTTAGACACGAAGGCTTTGGATCACTCTGGCGTGGATATATTCCAAGTGTGATGAGGGATGTCCCATTTTCAGGTGAAAATAATTCTAAATATAGTTATCGCGTTATAATTCCAAATTTTGACAAAATTTTGACAAAATTTTGTTTTTATAGCAATATATTGGTCAAATTATGAATATTTGAAGGCGACTTATGGTGGCCCAACACCGACTTTTGGGTTTTCTTTCTTGGCTGGAGCAACTTCAGGCGGTGTAAGATTTATTTTTGGAAAAAATGTTTTTTTATCAACGTCTTAATTTTGTTTTTAATTAATAGATTGCAGCGGTTCTGACACTTCCTTTCGATGTGGTTAAAACTCATCGTCAAATCGAATTAGGAGAGAAAGAAATTTATTCAGGTAAAAAACTTTTCTTACATATTTTTTTTTTTGGTGCTGAACGTTCCCATAATTGTAAACAATTCCATTACAATTTTTTTCGTTTCAGCGAAATCTGTGAGTAGGACTAGATTTTTAGGTAAATAAGTGTGTACATTAAAAATTGGTTAAATAAATTTTTTTTTAGAAATAATAGATCTATGCCAAAAATTAATTCAGAAACAAAAATTATTAGAATCAACTTATGCAATTTTCCACTTTCTTTATTTCGTTTTAATTTAGATCCACCACAAAAATCAGCCAAAACATACACCATTTTAAAACGGATTTATTATCAAAGTGGACCATCAGCATTATTCACTGGTATAACTTGAACAAATAAGTATTTTAACACATTTTAATTTTTTTTTATTGTAGGGATTGTTCCTAGAGTCATCAAAGTGGCCCCAGCGTGTGCCATTATGATCAGCAGTTTCGAATACGGCAAAGCGTTTTTCCGAAAAAGGAACGAAGAAAAGATCAAATCAGAAGATTAATTTGCCTGCATTTTAAAATTCTATGTTGTAATGTTTTAATCAGTTTTTTTTTTTTGCAATGAGCTAAGACCAGCATTCCATTTTGTGTTTTTTTTACAAAAAAAGTAACTATATAGGTAAAACAAATGTCAAAAAAACGGCTTTGTTTTGTTCGAAAACAATCCTTTAGTCATGTTTATAGATATGCACAATTGTAAAAGTTTTAAGTATTTTTTTCTTATATAAATAAAATTAAATTCATTTTTTATACATTGTAAATGTCATCACTATTTGGCATGGGTTTGATTTGTGGACCTATTCGCGTCCAAATGAAGCACATATCTGGTTTACTCGATTTAGTGGCATATGGACTGTCGTTAGATCTGAAGTATTCTGATGGAGCATGGCAAACGAACTCCATACAATCTAATTTCCGCGGTAGGTCTTCTTCCGGGCCTACAAAATTCAAAATATCACGTGATTTCATCGCTAAAATGTCTTAAAAATATTTTTAAAAAATACCCAATATGTATGATGACGGATCGAATTGATCTGTTCTTGCGCTGTACATTGTAGGAAGTAGCCATGTAATAACAGCACTTTTTTCACAAAATTGGTCCTGTAATAAACCTCGTACTTGAGCGAAATAAATGTCTCCACTCATGTCCATAAGAGAAACTATATCGCCAATTTTAAAATACGTTCCCTAAAAATAAAAATTAATTTCTCACGTTAATTTTTTGGATTTGTATCTAATACCTTATGGAAAACGCAATCAGTAGTAACAGGAGTAGCAACTGCAGTTGGTGCTTTAGTGGCCTACAATAATTAATTGAAAAATATTGTTAATTTATTACTTTTTTTTAAATTTTCGCATATAACTTACACTCTTCTTGAATATTATTCTTCTTCCTTTTCCCTTCAGACTTCCCGATTTATTTTGGGATTGTACTTTGTGTTTGTGACTCCTAGTTCTTGTGCTTTTCCTTAAGACAATAGTATTTCCATTCGAACTGTTCCCGTTCTCCTTCTTCGGTACGATTGAAGTATCAGCGTTGGTGGTGGTGTTCGCAGTTTGGCATTTAATCAAGCATGAATTACATAGAACTTCACCCTTTTCGTTTTTCCTCCATATGGCTGAAACGTCAGAATTGCAACTAGCACATTGATGTTTAACTCCAAACGGCATTATTATATATATACAGCTGATAGCTGAGCCAAACAAGATCAAAAACCGAGTCAAAAACAGTTATTTTATTGCTAGATGGCTGCTAAGGTTTCTCGGAGGAGACAAGCCAAGGTTAACTTCAGTACGAATCTCTGTGTTAAATTTTTAAAATAAAGAAAAGTAATCCATCAGCAACATAAATTAAAAACATAAATTAGCAAATTATGTCAGCTATTTTCTAAAACATCATAAAACATGCATTTTTATTTTTACCTGTAAAAGATAACATGAAGAGCCGGGCAAGGGCTATCCGTTTTTCTTTATGACGTCATTGTTGTTTTAAATTTAAATATGGCGCTTAACCTCGCGCTTAACGCATTCAGTCCGTGTACTGTTGAAGATTTTTTACAACTAATGCCCAATATTTCCTCCATTGAAGAATTAATTGTTTCTACTGAAACTAAAGAAGAGGCAGAGAAAATGAGACAAGAGTATGAAATATTAACCAACACTAAATTTGTAGTAAGAAGAACTATAGGAACATTTTGCTCAGGTATTGCATGCGTCTTCATAAAAAGTAAACAAATAAATAAACTTTTTTTTTTAACAGGTGGGAAAAGTATCATAAACGCGAAAGTGAGGTGGAAATATGATGCGTTCGGCTTCGAAATTAAAGATGATGGGATACCATTTGTTATTGTGGGTAAAAAGATGTTGGAGTGTCAAAATGGAATTGATCATGATTTCCAAAGAAAAAGTAACAGACGACAAGAAAAGTCTGACACGCCTCAGAAAAAGAGGAAATTGACTCGGGATTCTAAAAAATTGAATTGTACGGCGCAAATAAAAATGATAGAAGTTATGAGATTTCCTCATATTGCTGTAAGTTTTATATTTTGTTTGTATTCGCCTTTAATATTTATTCAATAGGTTAGCTGCGAAGAACGTGGTTTTGTGGCAAAACGTGCTACCGCTGCATGCTCAATTAATGCACACAGGACGTCTTTAAGTGAAGCAGCCGTTAAGCTTATTTATATCAGTTTTCCAGCTGCATCTGGTCACTGGTTTCATGACGTTGGAATTGTAAGTATGGTAATAATTTTGATAAATTGAGTAATTAGATGTTCACTTTCTGTTTTTTGCTTTACTGACAGAATGCTGAAATACTGCAACCAATAGACAAACGGATTGTTAAAAGAATTTACGAACTTATTGAGGATGATCCGAAATTGAGCGCAAAAGATGTTAAAGGCCATTTAGAGAAATATGTTCAGGAAATTCAGAGAAATGACAATAGTCGTTTTCATCCGACACATAAAGATGTTGAAAATCATATATACTTGGCAAGAAAGAAACAAAAGTAAATACTGAACTATTATTTTAAGAAAAGAAAAAATATTCTAATTAAATGGTATTTTTTTAAGACTTTCAACTGTTGACTATGATTATGTTACCGAATTGGGTCTTAAGCAACTAGAAACACAGCAACAAATTGCAGCTTATCAAATGTGAGGAAAGTCGAATATTTGATGGTCCCTTAACATGTTTCTGTGTCAGATATTGTGACAAGCAATTCATTAACAACTTGGAAATTAATACCAGCTTTGTGATATACTGCTATTTGATTTGTTTTGATCTCTGTCTACAATCGTCCTGATGTGTGAATACTGAGGTAAGTTTTCGTCGTATTTCTTGACATATTCGTTTGAAAAAATTTTCTGATGTAATACCACAAGCGCTAGTGTGATTGTCGAAATAAGCTTGTAATAATGAATTTTTTTACTCGGTAGAAATCACGAGTGCATCAAAAATTGCGACCTGAATAAATCACGAGTGCCCGCAGGGCACGAGTGGTTTATTCTGGTCGCAATTTTTAGATGCACGAGTGGTTTTACCAATGAGTGAAAAAATGAATGGTTGCAAGCTGTTTCGACAATCACTAGTGCGAGTGGTATTCCGGAAGAGAATCTAACGAGAAAAACTACAACAACAACAATTCTATATCTATATTTCTCAAAGGATTTCACGAGATTTTGCGAGATTCCACGGAATTTAATGGGATTCCACGAGATTTCGCGAGATTTCACGGGATTCCACAAAATGTCACGAGATTTTACGAGATTTCACAAGATTTTACGAGATTCCGCGAGATTTTACGAGATTCACGGGATTTTAACAAAATATTTGAGCAAATGTAAATCCTGTAGAATCCAGTAAAATCTCGCGAAATCTCGCGAAATCTTGTAAAATCTCGTGAAATCTCGCGAAATCTCGTGGAATCTCGTGAAACATCGCGCCATTGCCATTTGAGATTGTGGTGGAGTGGCTCGCTCTGACGGCGAATTGTTTCAGAAGTGGATAAAACATAAATTTATTTTCGGATATTTTGCATGGTGCTCAATAATCAAAACAATAGGCGTGCCGACCAATGAGATTCGACCAAAAATTCGAATTCAACGAATCCGTGCATACGCTCTCGTCGATAGTTTTCACGAGTTAGATTCTCAAATTTAACTGACAAAAAATTTAATTATACAATAGTTTTCGTTTCAATTATGTTTCAGTTGTTCTCTGAAACAAATTTGAACGAGCCAATTTTAATTCAATTATTTTATTATTATTTATATTTTAGTGAACATGATAAGACTGAGGTCAGTACTATGACCGAAAATTAAAAATGGCCACTGATTTACACCAACCTGCTTTAATTGGATAAATTGATTAAGAGTAATACTAATTTTCTTATGGTTTTTACAATTTTTGTTAGCAGTTTTACTATGCATTACTATTACTGTATCTTCGAGTATATCTTCGATCAAACTTCTTTAATGATGTTGCAAAGAAAAAAATCTTTTTTTTTTTGTATTATACTTTTTTCCTCACTTCACATAATTTATTAAGTTGACAAATAAAAATATTATTTCTGACATTTGTATTATTTTATTTCAATCCACTCCCAATTTTTCCTCAAGGTTGGTACGCATTTTCCCATCGCACGATGGATCTTTACCACAGATTACCCTCAAAAGGTGGCACTGTCGATTAAATTGGAGACCAATCAGTGCACCTGCACGAAGACTCTTACTATGGTAAACAACCCACAAATGATTTCAAACTCATGTTACACCAACAGCTGGCTAAATGCAAACAATGAAATTCATATATCTGTTTAGTTTTGTGCTCAATATTTCTTATGCCATTGAGAGATTGAATTTAGGTGGAGAATGGCTACTGACAAGCAGCAATAAGTGTAAGGTCTCATCATATTTTGAACACGTACCAATTCAATTTCTTAAAAACTTAAAACTTTACTGTTTTAGCGATTCAAGTCAAAGCCAATGTTCCAGGAGGAGTATATACCGATTTACAAAACAATAACATAATCGGGGAGCCTTTATATCGATTCAATGACATAAATTATCGTTGGGTAGGACTGGACTCTTGGAGTTACAGCAGAAATTTTACTGGTGGTTAACTGAATATTATAAATTTGATAAATGAAATTAATTTTTTTTCTGTTTGTTTAGTTCCTGCGAAATTCTTAGACCACATACAAATTAATCTACTTTGTGAAGGACTTGATACTGTCAGTCAAATTTTTATCAATGGTTTCGTTGTTGGAAATTCTGATAACATGTTTATCAATTATAAATTCGATGTGAAAAATTATTTAAAAGTAATTTTTATATTATTTTATTTGGAATTTTTTTTTAACTTTGTTTATTTTTCTAGGAAAATTTGAATAACATTGAAATTAGATTTGAGTCTCCTGCTGATTATGCTAAAAACCAGTACGAGATTCATTTAATTAAAAAGTATGCTGTGCCGCCGATGTGTCCACTACCTGTCCAAAATGGCGAATGTCATATGAATTTTATAAGAAAGATTCAAAGTTCTTTTAGTTGGGACTGGGGACCGGCGTTCCCATCTGTAGGCATTTGGTAAGTAAATTAACTTATTTAATTATTGCATATTTTTAATAAATATCTGTTTTTACTAGGAAAAACATCAGTATAGAAGGATTGGACGATTTAAAGCTTACAGATGTAATAGTCCGTACAAAAAAAAGTGAGATTTAATTTAAAATAACTTTGAAATATATTAACTAATTAATTTTTTATTTATAACTAGCAAATGGAGGATGGCTCATAGATTTGCAGATGTTTTTAACTTCAGCTTGGTACCAGGATTCTCACAACGGAGTTCTGTTGGTCTACTTAGATAGTAATAAAGTGTACGAGAAAACTTTAAAAGTCTCCGTAGAAAAATTTGAAACAGTTCAAAATGTTTCATTCATCGTTTCGGATGTAAGATCTACTATAACAATTAGATATTTTATTGGTAAATTAAAAAAATGGATTTTGCACAGAACATTAGATATAGTTTTGTGTAATAAATCCAATTTTAGTCACACTACGTATATTTGTATTACTTTATTATAGAATATTGAGGAGTGGTGGCCCAATGGATATGGAAATCAAAGACTCTACAATTTAAATATTAGTTATATTAGTCAAACAACTATGAAAACTACATCCAAGTCTTTACGAATTGGGTTTAGAACTATAGAATTGATTCAAG
Source organism: Strigamia maritima (assembly GCA_000239455.1). NCBI lineage: Eukaryota > Metazoa > Arthropoda > Chilopoda > Geophilomorpha > Linotaeniidae > Strigamia > Strigamia maritima. The sequence continues at coordinate 219,609 of JH431845.1, read as the reverse complement.
TACCAATAACTAATGCGACAGGTGCGTTAATTTATATTTGTTTATGCTTATGTTTTTATAAATTTTGTCAATTTTTTTTTTTACAGGTTTAACGTTTTTTTTCCAGATTAATGGAAAAGCAATATTTTTGAAAGGCTCTAATTGGATTCCGGCGGATAGTTTTCCAGAGAAAATTACTACAACGTATATTAGACGTTTGCTCAAATCTGCCAAAGAGACTCACATGAATGCCCTCCGGGTTTGGGGTGGTGGAATGTACGAATCGGGTGATTTCTATCAAATCGCTGATGAATTAGGAATCATGTTGTGGCATGACTTGATGTACGCATGTGCAATGTATCCAAATTCTGACAATTTTTTATCTTCAGTCTCTGTCGAAGTTACCCAACAGGTTACATCGTTTATTCGTTAAAAAATTCGAAAAAATTAAATAGTTTTGTTTATTTTTTTTTAGATTAAGAGATTACAACATCATCCGTCTATATTGTTATGGAGCGGTAACAACGAAAACGAAGCTGCCTTAATGCAAAATTGGTAATAAAACGTATAGAAAAGAAGCAGTTTGCTTTAAGTTTCACTTATTTTTTTAAAAAATAGGTATCAAACTGCTTCAAATTTTGACAATTTTAAGAGAGATTATTTACAATTATATATCAGCACAATTAAACCTATTGTGTTGAGTTTGGATAACACCAGACCATTTATTACCTCCAGTCCGTCTAACGGACTAGAATCTGAAAAGGAAGGTGGATTAGCCGCGAATCCGCAAGATGAACATTATGGAGATGGTAATTTAATCTCATTACGAGTTAAAGTCGATGTAATTTTAATTTTTTTTTTAAATTTTAGTCCATTTTTACATTTACATCGGTGATACTTGGAATTGGAAAGCATTTCCTATTCCGAGATTTACTTCCGAGTTTGGATTCCAGTCGTGGTCGTCATTTGAAACCCTACAAAGCGTTTCGGAGCCTGAAGATTGGGACTACGATTCAAAATTTAGTTCTAGTCGACAACATCATTTACTGGGAAATAACGAGATGTATTTGGGAATACTTAATCATATGCGAATTCCAGATGTTTGTACTGTTAAAGGCTGTAATTCAACTGTAAGGTATAAAAATATATTATATTTAACTCAGGTATGATTTACTGTGTCATCAAATGTAGCTGTCAATTTATAATGATTTTTTTAAGTTCAGATTTTTCAAGCTGTGAGCCTTAAAACTGAAACTGAGCATTATCTGCGCCATCAAAATATTCTGAACTCGGACGGGAAGGGAAACACAATGGGCGCTCTGTATTGGCAATTGAATGACATTTGGCAATGCCCATCGTGGGCTTCTCTCGGTACCGTACGTAAAATCTAATCTGTCAAATTTATATTAATCGAATTAATTTACAGAATACGGGGGCAAGTGGAAGATGGCACATTATTTTGCGGAGAAGTTTTTCGCGCCTCAATTAATTTCACCATTCGAATCAGATGGCAAACTCGACATTTTCTTAGTCACTAATCCAGTAATTCCATCTATGACATTAAGGATGGTACTAATGATCTATCAGTGGAAAAGTTTGGAGCCACTATACGTTTCGAATACAACGTTTGTTAATGTAATTTTATTTTAATTGTTTTTTTTTTAGTAAAAAATAAAAAAATATAATAGTTGATTTCAATTAATGTTTCAGAAAGAAATAGCGTCACAAAAATTATTGGAAATTTCGATTGATGAATTGCTAAATAATGCTCAATGTACAAACCGCAGCTATTGCTTTTTTTACTTTCAACTTCTCAACGATACAACGCAGTTAAGTAGCAATTGGTTGTTATTATCGAATTTCTCTTCGGCTCAAGGTTTAAAGGCTCCGAATTTGAAAGTATATAATTTGAAATAGTGGATCTGGGGATGTTTTTGATGTTGTTTTGTTTTAAGGTGACAGTAACTGATGAAAAGCCAAACGATGAAGGTGGAAGTGATTTCAAGTTAGAAGTAACTACCGATGCCGTAGCGCCTTTTGTCTGGCTAGAAGCGTTTGGCATTCAGGGTCGTTTTTCTGATAATGGATTTTTGTTAGTAAACGCTACAAAAACAATAATATTTCATAGTTGGCAAAATGCAACAAAAAGTGATATTTCTTCTAGTCTTTCTATTAATTCATTACTTAATATTTACTAAGGATGTGTATATTATATATTTAAATGTTTATTTTAATAAATCTTTATGCGACTTATAAAAATCAAAACATTGCTCAATTCGGTACTATAATATTTGCATCATTGGTATAAGCAGGAGTACATAAACTCATAAAAGGAAGAGTTTATGTACTTCTGATAAAATGTAAAAACCATAGCATCAGCATTGACTTATAATTACTTCATGATGTTAAAATGATCAAAAACTTTTCAGACCAATGTAGAAACCATGCTAGATAATGAAGTGTAAATATGGAGAAGCATGAATTATCAAATCATAACATAATTTAATGACAAATCACTGGCATAAGTATATTAGTATAACAAATATACAATATAAAACCAGGAAAATATATAACTTTCTAATCTATATATACAGGGTGTTTGATTTAAACAAAACCGGTCCAATATCTCCAAAAGTATTTGAGATACATTAATAAAACGAATTGAGTTATACAAATCTATGATGGGCTCTCCAAAAATGCCAAAAATTTTGACTTTGGAGATGTTTTTCAAGGTCATTGGCATATTATTTTGAAATCTAATAAAGATAGAGAAAAAATCCAATTGCAATCTTGAAGAGCATCCTTTGTTTGGTAGAAATCATTTATTATACAATGCAAAATTGCAATAAATTTGCGGGAAAATCCATAATTGATGTTAGAGCCATTATTCCAATTTCAACAAAGAATAATCCCCTGTTCACACTTAAACCACTTTTGTACAAAACCCAGCCCCTTTCAGAAAGTCTTGCGTTCACACTTGATCCGGTTTTATACAACTCGGATCAAAATGGTCGACTTTTCTACAACTTAAGAAATCTTTCTTTTATTAGTTAAAGAAAGTTTAAGAAATCTCTTCTATAACCTGACGTCATACCTCTAAAACACGCCCCCTGACCAATCACATGACTGACCAGTGGCCAGATTTCATTCAAATAAAATGGCGGCCAAATGGAGCACATGGGCTAAAGATAAAATAAATCACTTCTTGATATTTGGTACGATAAAATACAATATGATTTAACTTTAACGAAGCAAAATCGCATTGTTTACATAACAATTGCCAACCGATTAGCTTGGGCCGTAATAGGACTTTCGAGCAAGTTAAATGACTTCTACAAAACTTCTTCACAAGTGTGAACAGGAAGAAGATAAATTGAAAGTTGTAGAAATTAAACTTTAAAAAGTCTTAACGTCCACAAAAGTGGTTCAAGTGTGAACTAAGCATGAGTTTTTATGTTACACACTTCCACTAGCAATAAGTGACAACAATGCATTTAATATGATTGAATTTGCCATGGAATGAGACATTTTTGGATTATTAGAATGAAGTGTCACATTATGTTGTTTACTGAAATATTTATAAACAAGCAATAATTCAATAGATATTAAATTATTACATGGTAATTTATTTTTATTATTAGAGTTTGCGGTAGGTACTTTTCTCTTAGAATTATAACTTTTTTATGGTTATAGAAAAAAATTAAATCCAGTTTTTGGTACTCGCTTTTCTAAACTGTGCACTACAAACTGGACTTTTTTCTTTTGTGTAACACTATTTATAACCATAAAAAAGTTATAATTATAAGGGAAAAGTACCTGCCGCAAACTCTGTATTATTGTTAAGAAATAATTATAAAATATGTAGAAAATAACTTGACACAAATTATAATTTGTACCGGGCCACATGTCAATTAATTACACCAATAATGCGACAATCTGTAGAAAAGGAGTTCATTAAAAGACTTCAAGCTTGCATTGTTGTAAATGGTGCTCAATTTGAGCAAATTGCCTAAAAAAATTAAATAATTGTAAGGAAATATTAATGTTCATAAATAATAAATGATGCTTCAATGCATTGTTGTCACTTATTGCTAGTGGAAGTGTGCAACATAAAAATTTTTGAAATTGGAATAATTGCTCTAACATCATTTATGAATTTTCCCGCAAATTTATTGCAATTTTGCATTGTATAATAAATGATTTCTACCAAACAAAGGATTGCAATTGGATTTTTTTCTCTATCTTTATTAGATCTCAAAATAATATGCCAATGACCTTGAAAAACATCTCCAAGATCAAATTTTTTGGCATTTTTGGAGAGCCCATCATGGATTTGTATAACTCAATTTGTTTTATTATTGTATCTCGAATACTTTTGGAAATATTGGACCGGTTATATATATAGAGAGTAATGTTTTTTAACCCCGGTAAGACGACACTACCGCACCACACAGTTCAATGGTTGTGTCATTGTAATGAGGGGCTCACGCCTACGCTAACGATTATTGGTTGTTGTTTCCCACCGCTTTTTGTCGCTAAATGGCCGTGCCCAAACCTCATTACAACAGCTCGACTATTGGAACGTGTGGTTTAGTGGTTTTGTCACAATGGGGTTCGTATTGTTTGAGTTCGCAGCAATTGTTTGAGTTGTGGCAACACAGCGTCAACCGATGACAACCAAACTGGAAATATTTAGTCCTATTGGCTACCACAAAATAACCCGAAAGCGCAGCGACGGCTAACGACTCGTAATAACATAAGAGGTTAACTAACAATAGCTTCTTTCCTAGTTCTTGTAAGGTGTTGGACTACGCTCCATCAGACTAAGAGTTGGCGAGCCGAGTCGTCACAAAGCACAGGAAAACCTTGGACAAATAGAAAGGGACTCATCACTCCAACCCTTTCTATTGTTTACTCATGGACATGATAGTGGCCACATCATTAGCGCCACTAGTGCCAACTTTTGTACCTAATGGGACAAACTTTTATGCTAGGACATTTGCTTTTATTCCTCTAATTTTTTATTTTATATCTACTCGTGTGTTCTACACTTACTGTTAGAATCTATCATAGGACATATAATTTTTTTAATCAATTGCAAATATCAATTTATTTCAATTCTAGCTTGCAAATTTATATGTATAATTAATTTTATGCACAGAATTAATGTGTAAAGCCTTTTCAGGCAAAATGTGACAAACATTTATGATATATTTATGATTTATGTATTCCGTTGTGCATACGTTTTCGGACGACAACCAGCAACAAACAATTATTCTTATTTGTGCGATATTAAATTTAAATTTAAATTTACGCGCCCTCAAAGTTTTACAGCTGTTGAATGATCGCTTACTCTTTCCCGGGATCCAGTACAAAGACGGGAATCAGGATCTCATCGTCATTTTTAGAACCAGGTGCTCTGTGATTTTTAAGGAAATTTCGTGATTATTTCACTAAAATTTATTACCCGATTATTTTCCCAGAGGCCGCTTTTTATCAGCTAGATATTGGGCACGTGATGTTATCTGAAGTAACAAGCAATCAGTGACAAACTGACGAAGTAAATGGTTGATCAAACAAATGGACGAAAATCATCGCGATCAGCAGGCAAGAGTTGCAGCAAATTCATTGATAAAAGGCAATAATAATCCAGCAACTGCAAAAATTCTATTAGACGTGCACAATATACCCATTTATGACGAAAATCAAACACAAATGTTGGGATATTCCGTCAACACGACACCTATGGACGAAGAGATGATTGAAGGAGTTGAACGAAATGGAAAAATTTCAGCCGTTCGCAGATTTTTCTGTTTATTTGTTGTTTTTGATCTATCATTTACAGCTCTTCTATGGCTCATTTGTTTAGTTGTAAGTTATTAATTAAGTGTGAATCATTGATTAACTTATAAGAACGTATTTTTTCCTTAAAAATATAGATTGGAACTACAGCATTCAAACAAGAAATGATAAGCCAAATAACTGAATTTTCAATAGAAAATTCGCTTTTTGATGTTGTGGTAAGAATAAACTGATGCAGGACTTTGAATATATAATTTTTTATTTTGTTTTAAGTTAACATCATTGTGCAGAACGGTTTTATTATTATTAATGTACGCTTTAATAAGAATTTCACATTGGTGGACTGTTGCTGTGAGTACAATTGATTTGCGTAATTTCTATTTTAAATACCATAGATTTTATTAATTTGATTTCAATTTTATAGATTACGACAACTGTGAGCAGTATTTTTTTAATAGTGAAAATATTTTATTTTGAGGTATATTTAAATTAGGGGCATTCAGAATTAGAAATCATTATGCAAATGAAAAAAGCGCTCAAATTGACCATCAACATTTAAAGCACAACTGATTCTGATTCTGAATGTCTATTGATGGTATTAAATTAAGCTTTTGATTATATTTTTTTTTGTGTTTTATAGTGGCAAAATTCTTTTTACAATAATAATTATTACGTATTTACTGTAATACTGATTCTATGTTCTTTTATAATTTCGTGGGGCGAAACGTGGTTTTTGGATTTTAGAGTATTACCTCAGGAAGAAAGAGCCAGGGATATTTTAGGTATCATTTATTATCAATTTAATCCACAAAATTACTTAACAATATTTTAATGTTAGCTAAGTACGCGGAAAGGCGCTCACGCAGCGTTAGAAATAGATCATCCATTTATTACGGGTCTATAGATGGCACAGAAACGCAAACATTTTACTCACCAATTCATTCACAAGATGGTACTAAATGATTTACAAGAAAAAAAGTAATTTTATGTAAATATTGCTTTTAGTATCTGAAGATGAAGATGAGACATTAAGCAACGAAGCTCGTTTGCAACATAATCTTCAAGTAAATATAAATTTAAGAATTTATAATGTTAAAAACAGTAATAAATGAGTAATACTTTGAAGTGCGATGCATACAGGAAGACAGCAACAGAGACTCTACAGGCGGCCATTGTGATATTCAAATCGGAAGACTGGAAACTTGAAAAAACTACACCGAGTGGTGATAAAGTATATATTAAAAATATTTCCCGACCCAAGGGAAAGATTTTTAGATTGAAGGTATAATTTCATGAAAACGGTTCGATATAACTTTTGTTTAATTTTATTTTTATCTTTGAAAATAGAGTATTGTTCCAATCACACCTAGGAGTCTTTTAAATGAACTATTTTATAAAGTCGAAGATGTTAACAAATGGAATCCAAACATCAATTACAGCAAGGTTAGTTTTCTTTAAATTAATAATTCAATGTAATTTATAAAACAAAAATAATGTTTTGCAGATTATACATTTCATCGACGATCATACTGATATTACATACCAAGTTGTAAATGAATTAGGCAATGGAGTTATATCTAGTAGGTAAAAATAAGGATCACTAATAAAATGTTTATTGTAAATCCTCTAATTGAGCGTGGTTCCACACACAGTACAATACAGTTCAAAATTTTATGAATTTTTTGATAAATTCAACCAAATAGTGATGTAATTTGGTGTTCGTGAATATCAAATTTATAATTTTTGAAATTTATCTTTGCGGGAGGTGGAGTGGGTGTTCCTAAGTGATTTTTTGGCAACATACTGACTTTCAAACTTTTGAAAGCTGCGATTCTTGCAAGAAATTGCAAGTTGTTTTTTCCCGCTGGCGAAATATGGAAATGCAATAGCACATTTTTTTAATATTGCGATGCAATATATCGCAATATCGCACACAGCAGTGATTTATGTGTTAGTTCTTCTACTTATACATACGACTAATACGATAACCAAAAAACAGTTTTAAACCAAATTTAATTTTTGTTTTCGCATTTAATTGGATCCTGCAAACAACACTCACTAGAGGTTTTGCGTTAAAAGTACAAATTCATTAATATTATTTCCATTTTAGAGATTTTGTTAATTTGAGGCATTGGGAACTCCGAGGCGACACATACATAATTGGTTTATCCGCCACTGAGCATCCGAGTATGCCACCTGTAAAGAATTGCGTCCGAGGTGAAAATGGAACCAGTGGTTGTTTCCTTAGTCCATACGGTGAAGACACACTATATGAAATGCTGGTCCAAGTTGATATAAAGGTTAGACTTTTTTTTATTATTTATTATTTATTGCAAATTAGTAGGGTTATTAACAGAAGTAACTTCTGTTTGTAGGGTTGGTTGCCTCAATCATTAGTAGATCAAACAATGACAACAGTTATGATCGAGTATGCGCATCACCTACAAAAACATGTCGCCAGTATGAATGTTTGAAAAATTCGTGCCAATCAAATTATAATATTCACACAGCTTTGAAGAGTGGGCAACACTCTTCCGTGCCTCATTTTTTAATCCAATCGGGAAATTAATAATTTCTACTTATTTTTTACAACATTTTAAAGTATTTTTCATGCTAGAAATACTTTTTTAAATGGTTTTAATATTGAAGCAAGAACCCAAGTGTGGGTTAACTCGTATATATTTTCACGTTTTGTATTATCTAAATATATAAATATTCTTATGTTGATAGGTTTCGGCCATCATTGTCATTGTCATTGACACTAGATGGCGTCATTTATTATAAAAAGATGCGAAGCAAACACGTTTATAAATCATGAATAAAATAATTAATTATATTCAGATTGATGTTTTCTAATATGATTTCTTGGAATAAATACTTCAATTTTAGAATTTATTTCATCAAAGTTACCCAGTAATTACACGACTGAATGAAGGAGCGGGTTTTACCACAGCTGGTTTCATATACACCATATTCTATTATTAAATTATTTCGTATTTTTTTTTTGATTCGGTGAGTAGGTCAGTTGAAATATTACTAAAAAGGGGAGTTTACTGGTTTGTAGTGTGATTCAATTACTTTTCCTGGTCACTGATTTCATCCAAAGCACGAGTTTTTTTGTTTTTTTATCAGATATCTAATCACGAGGTATTTTTTTACAACTATAAAACAGTTTGAACTTTCATACCATTTAAAAAAAAAGTGACATATTGTTTTTATATAGCCATCATAGATGGGCTATGGCCAAAATAAGTGAAAATAGGCTTAAATTTGTATAAATCGGAAATTAGACTGAATTTTTTTGTTGTTTACATACAAACATATAAAAAAATTGACTATATAATTACATTCTTTAAAAAATGTGACAAGCAAGCTTATTTTAAAAATATTAGTAAATTAACATACACTATTCATTTCAAATTTTTTTTGAATGCTCAAGTTTGTGCACTAAAAATAAATTAATCAGAAGAAAAAAAATGCTAAAAAATTATTATTGTTATGATAAGAAAAGAAACACTTACATACAACTTGGCACTAAATTTATATACCTTTGTCCTTTTTACAATCTGATGCAAAATATCTTGTATTTAAAAAAAATTCCGCATCAGGACTGAGACTATAGGACTTCAAAATTTCATCATACATTCAATTCCCTCGTTAAATTATACGGTTAAAACATAATTTTGGTTTAACAAAATGAATTAAAAGTGTAAAAAATGGTTGAAATTTTAAAAAAATATTCTCAAATACATATTAGAATGGATTAACCATCACTTTTATCACAAAATGAACAATTTGAGCGAGCAATAACTATAGAAAGATTCGTTTTTTCCTAGCACTATTGAATTATACAAACACACAATTTTTTTTTTTTTATAAAAAAAAGTTCACACAATATTGTGTAGTAATAACAACACAGCAATTGTTAGAAGTGTTGAAATGAAGTGACACTGGCTCGAATTAGGAGAATTATCCTTATCAGCATTTAGTGGTTCCATGTCCACAGCGTTATTTTCGTTTGCAATTACAATCTGGGGTAAATCGTTATTATCAGCAATTCCACCTATTGACACTAAAAATATTGAAAATTTAAAAAATATCTTTTCAATAAAATAAATTAATATAATTTGCCTTTTTTACGTGTAAAATCCTTTTCATTTTCATTAACCTGCAGAATGGTTGTCATAGTGATTTCGAATATTTGGTTTGGATCTCTGTAGGTTTCTTCTTTAGTAATTGCAATATCTGTTTCCCTATTGACCATAATATCGCGTTTTCGTCTTCCATAACCAATCTGTCCATTGCTGCATGGAACCTAATTGACCGAGTACTTTAATTAGACATTTAATGCAATTTAGCACACACTCACCCCTTGACATTGGTCAATGCAAATCGAGACTGTTCCAATGAAAAGTACATAACTCGATTCAGGAAACTTAAATGCCCGAAACTTAGCTGAAACGCTACTATCCTTATTTATTTCAAAGTTACTGAACAGATATGGATCAATGGAACATCTAAATTAAATACAAGTGAACTTAATTATGTGCTAAACAAAGATGGAAACTTTGGACAGCATTAGCAACCATGAATTTTTCATGAGGTCACGATAAAGGTGGAAGATAGGGTGGGAACGATGCACTATGCTGATCATCTGTTCCTATTCGAGCAGCATTGGGCCTGGTCAATACTTAAGAGTGACCTCCTGAGAATTCCAGAAGTTTCTCATCTTTGTCTGATTTAAGGTACTGTTTTTATGGCAAGAACTGTGGTTTCCCTATTTTGATTTTTTTTGCAAACTAAAATATCCCATTGGTTTAGTTATGCCTCAAACCGTCAATTATTATTTTTTGTTGGCTACTTTAATGTAACATCTTTTTTGACGTCTTGATATTTATGATGGGTTGCTTATCTTAATTACCACTAGGCGACAGACCACCACACAAGTGGGTTGGTGGAACAGAGCAACAGGATTTCCAATCCTTCTGTCCTTATCTGCTCGTAATAAAGAAAAGTCCCCAGAGGACCTGTAACACTGTGGTAAATGCACTTGTTCTGCAAATAAGACTTGTGGTTCGATTATCATTCAGGGACTGTGGGTTTTTATTCCAGATGGACCAATTAAGAATTAATGGTTGCTATTTGTCAATTCTGTCCATTATTCTGTTTTCACATTTTGCATACCCTTTATAAATAATAATTTCTCTCAATCCAGGAGTTTTGTCAGTGACATTCATACTCGTTACCACAATGCCATACGTAGCTGAAAGCAAAAACGAATTTTTATGAGATGAAACAAATAAAAACCAGAAATGAGAATTAAACCTAACTGGAACTATTTTGATCTAAGTACACTTCCATTTCGAGTGGCGTTCCTGGTTGCACGTTCATTTGCGTGTCTATGTAATTTCCATTCTGTCTAACACCTACATTGAGCTCGGGGAAAGCGCCATTGCCAATCACAGTTTCCGTGATGGTGATATCGCTATAATTAAAACGAACAAATATATATAATTAATCTTTTCTACTATATGCAAATGGTAAATAGTAAAAAAAAATAAAAAATTGCATACTCTGGCTCAACAAATCCTTCAGGAAGCACATCTCTTCTTCGCCTATTCACTTGCAACAAATTTCGTCCATGAATTTCACACTTGACTCGGAATTTATCTTTTATCGTTTTATTCACTTCGACAACAATCCTGTTGTAAAAAATTTTTCGACCCTGCATAGAAAAAAGACAGATAAACAACAGTAATTCTATTCAAATAGAGTTTTAAAATACGCCCAACCCTGTTTTATTATCTTAACTTAACATACACCTCTTATTTAGTTTTTTTTTTTTTTTCCTTTTAATGCTTCTTGTATTAAAATTCAACTGTTTATTGTCATCAATTATCTACTCCCCGTAAAACCTGGGTTCATGACAACATTTTGTTTGCCAACTTAGGAAAGAAATTCTTCGAAGGCCAATGAACTGTCATAACGCTTTCTTTGAATCTCCATTTCAACTCAAGCATCGGATATCCTTATTAGGATTGAGCCGAGGAATAAAACGTAAAAAGTAAAAACCTACCTTTAAATCTTTGACTCTAGTTGTTCCACAAGTAAATATATCTTCGAGTGAAAGATGAAAAATGACTTTTGAACCTTCAACTATTGGTTTGCAATCTAGTAAAAAAAAAAAAAAAAAAAAAAGAAAGAAAAAAAAGTAGAATTTTATTTAAGTTTCGATTTACCGTCTTATTCGAAACCTTAAAGCTGCTTTATATTCATTTCAATTTCATACCTGGATATCCCTTTAATTTATCGATGTACACTTCAGCTTTGTTGTCCGGAAGATTTACAGTAACAGTCATTTCTTTAGCTGTACAAAACACTTTGTGTTCAACTACGTATTTAAAAAGAAAAAAAAATAGATTATAGTGCTGCGTTCATTCATATCCTTCACAAGGTTTATCTTAAACACAAATCGAAAGCGTGATTTAAAAAAGGGATGGCTAACCCACACACAGTTTAAAGAACAAAGACATCGGGCGATTAAATTGGGTTGTAAAGTGATAAATCTTTATTTAAAGTAGAACGCGAGACAAAATCTTGTTCTGATGCTCTACTTTTAACCAAAACTAAAGCCAAACCGAATTGCGTCGTAAATCGAATGTGAAGTTGAAAACCGTTATCTAAATTGTCCGGAATGCGCGGGCTGAGCGGCCACACTTGGCCCCGCGCTCTACATCCATAATTTAATAATTCTGATGGTCTTTTGAAAACAAAAATGTTGAGCCAGGTTTTTTAGGATTTTCTCACGTTGCTCTATCCGCTTTAAACTTTTAATTTCATTTATACAGCTATAACATTTACTAATTGTTCATTTCTCTAAGTGGGAACTAGCCATTGACTAGGTCGTAGAGTGAAACATTGTACAGTAAAAACAAGAAAAATCTTTCAAGCTTGCAGGCACGCGTGTTGAAAGCCGTTAAATGAGAGGGAGAAAATAGGGAAATTAAGTAAAAGTTAATGAAAGCAGTCAAGGAGGAAGCAAGGGCACCAATCCGTTTTTTTTTATTTTTATATCTTGGTCAGTTTACACGTGAAGGTCGAGGGATGAGTTAAATTGTATAAGACATTTTTTTTTGTCGAAGGAAAAAAAAATATTTTTTTTTTTAATGCTGTTAAAATACTTTTGGTTGCGGATGTACCAATTAAAGCTTCGAAGAAAAAATTGTGTACGTGGTTTTGTTGCAATAGTTGGGTATGCTTTTTGTGGTTAGGTTCGGCATTGTGGCAAATTAAGTGGGGCAAAGGAGTGTACAGTCGTGATCATACAATTAGGCCGTTATATGAAATGACGCAATTGAATTTTGTTATGGTTAACAGTTATACGAGAAGAACAAAAATCACAGTTATATAGAGACTATGTCATCTTTAAATCGTTTTTAGGTTTTATTTATTTCCTGAATTTCCTAAACAAAATTTAATTCATGTTAAGATGAATTTCTATCAAAAATATTAAGAAATTGCGGTATCTTTTGTTTTTGAATGATGAAAACATTTTTCACGAACAATAATAATATTATTCTTTATTTTTTTTATGTTGAAGAGGTAGAATTTTATTAATCTAGGTCTTATGTCATAAAATATTTGACAGCAATAATTAATCGAGTTAGAAATGAGAGCAAAATCTATAAAACTCAAAGTAAAAGTATAAGAACTTTTAAACGGCAATCTAGAATTGAAAAAGAAATTGGTTTTGATAACAACATTTAACCCAATTCCAACTGTGGTAATAAAAGCTGTCATAAAATTTGACACTGCTTGAAATCATTCAAGCTGTTGACATTATCAGTGCAACACTGTTGCTCAAAACGTGGACTTCCATTCATTAGTGGGGATTAAATGGAAAGTGCAGAATGGCAGAAAACAACCTCTAGGTTATATTTGCTAAGTAATTAGTCAATAAACATGCTCATCTTTTTTCCTTTCTCTTCTTTTTTTTGTTTTTTAATTTCTTGTGGCACTGACCTCGAGTTTTCCAATCGTTTGATGGTAACAAGAGTTTGTTCGTGCGTAGCATTTCAATTTCTTGCATAATCAAATTAAAATCTACTCAATCATTTTTTCCTTCTCTTCTTTTTCTTTTTGCTCATTTTCAGGACTTTTTTAAGTTGTAGTTTCTTGGGAATTTCTTTCAGAACGCCCACACTTATTTTTCTCTGTCTACAAATTGTATTGCATAGAAATTTTTTTTTCTTTTTCTCACAGAGTAATTTAATGTAATCAAAGGGGTAATGCGGTCAGTAGAAATGAACATCATTTCTCTAGAGAAGAATTGACATTTTTTTGTAATTAAATGCATGGGAATAACTGAAGAATAGATATATAAATCTAAAATGTTATATAAAAGGGTTAAATTAGTTCTTCGTGTTGACACTCAGTTAATTTGCGTTTTTAACCCGCCATTTAAAAGCAAATTGGACAAAATAGGTCAGGGCCATGTGCGCAGTCAGCAACAGGTTGATATTTCGTGTACAAATGAGGTTTCATGTAAGGTTTTATAATGTTTTTATGGTGTGAAAACGTGTTTTTTTGATTTATTTGTCGGTTTTTTCCTCGAAAAAACATTTTGAAATTTAATATGTAATATTGTTGTCTATTTTAGTTAGACTCAATTCTATTTTGGAAAAAAAAATATGTGAATTTTGATTTTAAAAAATTAAGGGTTTCATTTGTATTGACAGGTGGTACAGAGAAGACAATCGGTTTGCTTCTTCCAGTTTTTTTTTTTTGTGTGTTTCTCAAGCGAAACTGACATTTCTCTTAATTGATGGAAGAAAAAAAATTGAGAAAAAAAGCAATTTGATTTCTCACTTGAATTACCATCCGTGACACATTTCACTTTCGTTCGAAAGAGTATTGTAAAAATGGGGAGAAAAAGTGAAACTATATAGAAAGGGTTAATAAATTGCAAGTGTAAATCCCTCTTAAAAAAAAAAAGTGAAAATAGAATTGCGCATGTTAACGAGCCATGCAAATGCGAAGGTAGTAATTAAAAACAGGCGTTGAGAATATTAAATCTTGGGGTTTTTAACCTTATTTAAAAACAAAAATATATAACTTCTATTTATTCACACATTTTGAATTTAACTTTTCAAGAAAATTGGATTAAAAATTTTTTTTGAAAATTCAAAATATCAAATAAAAATTCAAAACAAAAAGATTTTACATGCGTGACGTTAATTTACAATACTGGACATTACATCTGACCCAAGGATTAAAAGTCGAAGAATTCACGTCACGGCCTCTGAACTGGAATTTCACCCGAGATTGACCCCTATCTTAACCTCGGGACAATTCTAAAGATGTCATCCAGAAGGTTTGAAGGCAGACTCTTAATAGAACCGGTTATTGAAACGAGAAACAGATTTAAAAATTAATAATAATTTTAATAAAAAAAAATTAACTCGCGTGTCATTACTCCTTTAATTTTCTCATTTTTATTGATGCATTTCCCTATTTTTATGTCCACTTAATTTCTATGGGAAAAATTACTTCACACAAACACTGATATTGAAACATCAATACAAAGAGGAAGTGAATATCCAACACTAACAATAGAATGTCAGCAATAGGGCAAGATGGCTGTTGTGTGAGAAAAAAATCCTCGTTTAATCTCGAATTTTCTCACCTGGGGTATTTGGTCAAATTTTATTCGTGGGAAAATTTTTTTTTTTATATGTGTAACAATTTAACCAAAGTGATGTTAAAAAACGGCATATCATCTATTAACATTTGCATAAATTGCATAAATGAATAGAAATTTTTTTAAAAAAATGTTTTCTAAGGTGTTTGTATTTTTTTCATCGCTTCAGGTGGCGTAGATGGGGTAAGTGACCGCCGAAATCACCACCGCAGGCCACCCGAGATGAAACTCAGGGGAGGAGTTGTATTGGGTTTAGTAACTATTCAACAAAAGTTGGGTTTACAATCACTTCGAAATGACGCCTATTAAATTATCCCACCTCGGGGTCCCCGAACAGGTGATAATTTGAAGTGCATTACAGATCTACAGTGGCTGTATCATTAAAAGACCTTTTTTGTTTTGATTAGTCATTTGAACTATAGAGGGGGAAAAATGAAAAATCTATATGTAACAATGGAACAATGTATGCACATAATGATCCATGACCGTCCTTCTTAAACCTTCCTGCACCAAGTACAAGTTGAGGTCACATTTTATTTATTTATTTAAATTTTTAAAAAAAATAAAAAATAAAAAAATAAATGTTTTATAAAAATAAAAAACAAATATTGACAACTTTGCTGAGGTGAGTTGGCCACCTGATGGATGATGGTTAGGTTTTTAACCCTTACGCCCACCGATGTCGGGATCATCAGCCGCACGTGCCAAAAATGGACAAGAAAAGAGACACATAGATGCGCGGGGGCTTTGGAAATGGGCATGAGAACGCTTCAGGGTATCTTTTTCTTGGTTCAGGTGTGTTGGGTCTTGAGGTTAGCTGAGGCCAAGGTAAAAGAAAGAAATAAAAAAAAAATACTGTTTATACCAACATTTTTGGAGAAAAAAAAATACACGTGTGTAAAATGTGGCCATTTTGCTTATTTGTTTATTTTCTTCAACTGCACTGCATTTGACATTTAGCTGATGACATCAGAATCCAAATGATGTCATAAATTATGTGCTTTAAAGATACTATAGCGACGAAACTTGTTTGACCACACATCGTATTTGGTAATGGAAGGACAAATCTCAAGGAAAACGAGAATTTTTTTCCTTTCTTTTTTTTTTGTTTGTATTTGACATGTGAATAACATTCCCTCCCTCTCAATTTTAGGTTATTATAAAGGAAAAAAAAACAATGTATAATATGAAATAATGAAATGCGAGACTGCTTGCCCTAAGGGCAACGTGGGTGGATGTTCAGAGTCCACCATCCTAATCTATTGTGTCGTTTCCTTCAGGCGATTCCTTCAGGTAAATCTCCGTTTTAGGTCTTTGACCAAGGCGACGCCCATCGAAACGGTGGGGGTTAACACGTCCAGGTATCCTTGACGTTGCGCGTCATCGATGGACTGAAAACCGACCCTGATGACCCCAAAGACCTAAACAACGTCCCTCGAGGTGCAATAAAATTTCAAACCCTCTCATTATCACTTGAAAGTAACTTTTTTTTTTTTAATTTTTACTTTTTATTTATTTTTGTTTTTAATTTTTTAATTTTTTCTTTTAATGGAATTTTGATGACTTAAAAAGTTATGTTTCCGGTTTGGTTATTCTGTTATTGTCAAGTATAACTGGTTAAAACACAACTGAGAATTGCTTTTCTTACCTGTTGAGGCTAAACCAGGACCAGTTATGATTGATACGATGAGTATGGTAGTCAAGGCGATGATCGGTATCCGTGTGTTGGTTTCCATGGCAACGATTGATGTAGTGTTTTTTATCGTTCACTTGGGTTCCACCATTGCACACCTGCACACACCTGCACACTTCTGAAGGACTTGTGTGAGTTGAGCGCCGTCCTGTGAGTGGTTGTACTCATTTGGACGGTGCGCATGCGTTTTCAATTGTTTCCTTGGGCCAAATTGAGTTACAGAAAAGGAATCAGCGATACAATCCTTATATTAACATGAAATCTTGATCATAAATGTTTTTTTAAAATTTATTTTCTTTTGTATAATTTAGATTTAAAAAAAATTAAATGGTAGCATTTTGTAATTCATTTTTAAGTGGATTTTCGGGTGTTTAAAGATTAAATGAAGCTGACAGACCCTACTTAATTGTTTTTCACCTCCCTCACGTGAGTCAAGGTTATAATATCCATTTGAAAATTCCGATGGCGATAAGAAAATTTCAAATTTTATTTTGTTTTTTCGCTCTTTTTTTGCTCTTGTTGATGAAAAACAGGAAGAAACTGAAAATATTCTAGTCATTCTCAATTCTTTCAAACGTGGTAAAGGGTCACAAAGGTCGATAATTAACGGAACCGTGACCTTCAGCGAATTTGTTGCTTTTCCTGTACAATTTCTTGTGACTTTTTAAGGCAAATAAAACTTTTTTTGTAAGTTTATTGAGGAAAACAAATTTAAATAGGTTTTTGAATTTAGATTATAGTGTTAGTGTATTTTATACGAGTAATATAAGTGTTATGAGAAATTGTATTGATGTTTTTAATTTGAATACACAAAATATTAAATTTCGAGTTTTCCACAACTCGGAGAGAGAGAGAATAGGCTACTATGGCCACACACACCATTAACTGATCAAAAGGAATCTGACACACAAAAAACTCACATTAAAACGAGTAAACGAGTAACTGACTAACTAAAAGTGACGCACAAGAACTGACATTAAAACTAAAAAAAAAAATCATGTTCAACAGGTAACAGTAATTTGACAACTCAAAATACTATTTATTATCATTATTTCATTAAATGTACAGAATGACTTCTGACCTTCACGTTATTAGTTAACTAAGTAATCGTAAAATTTTAAATTGGGGTCAGCAATGATTGATTACAGCATATTACGCACATCGCCACGATTTTAATTCTAGGTCCTGCTTCTGCTACAGGAATGAAGTTTCTGCTTACTTCTAAGTTAGTTTGGGATTTTAGATTTCCCATACGGTACTCTTAATATTTATGTTGTTTTTTTCATAACATAAATTAAATATAATAGGCGTGCTGAAAAAAGATAAACGCAGCATATAAAGAACCCTTTTTATTCAACTTTTTATTATTTTACTCGATATTAAACGAAAATGCAAGATTTGCCAGAAATAGTTTCAAAAATTCTTTTTTTGGATTTGTTTTGAAGCAGAACTGAGTTGAAAGCCAAAAGTAACTTATTATTAAAGTTCTTCTTAAATGTCTTTTGGCAAGCTGATGTAATGCAATTTATTATTTACAATAATGTCAAATTCGTCCTTTCGAAGTGACTTTAACAAAAAAGCAATTGCAGTTGACTTTGTCTTTTAGAAAGTCACTTTACGATACTGCAAACGTGTATTAGATCTTTCAAAAATCAAATTTGCTTCCAATCAAAGCGGAGATATGGTCGTATGTCAGAAAGAGACTTAATAATAAAGTTGCTTTCTCATATTTGACTGATTCGGTTAATTGCCTCCATTCATCATTCACTGTTAAGATTAGCAGCGATTTTACTTTACTTTGCGCATGCTCAGCAGCCTAAACTTTCAGATATACTGAAGTGTACTCGATGAGAAATCACTTTTCCTTATGTAATGTTCTGCCGAAAAGATAGTGTTAGTTTTTTGTTATGTGGTTACGGTTGCTAGGCATTCTATGACGCTTTTATTATGTCTCCAAAACATAGTTGTGTACTTGGATCTGTTAATAAAAAATAAAAAAAATTATGAAAGCTTTCTTTTATTAACATCATCACTTATTGTACCAGCATAGTCACTTTATGGACCTAGCTATTATTTATTACCCTATATGAAAAAGATGGCAGCTGGCACCTTAACACAATTTATTACATCAGTTCATAGAAAAAGACTCACTTAAAGTAATAATTGATGATGTTTCTTTTATGACAATTGCTAATTTCAAGTGGTTAAAAGCGGGGTTAGGGTTCAGCTGAAATGTTGTAGGGGTTTAGCTATAGCCCTGCCTGTTGTTTTACTTGCAATTACTCGGACCACAGGTGAAACCAGAAGCCACATGCTGGGAAGGGCTTTTCATGATGCATTATTGCTCGTTTTTAGTTCGTTTTGAAAGTAAAAGTAACCTCCCACAGAGATGCTGGCTTCAGACATCGTAAATTACGGTTGGCGCCTCAATTCCTTAAATCTTGGATAAAAAGGTAAGTCAATGGACGCCATGACTCGTCCATCTCGCAACCCAACCCCAATTTGTTAAAGGCGGGTCGTCGAGAGGGTGACGGTTACATTATTTCATCATGTCGTGTCCATGACCGTTGTTGCGGTTTGTGGGCGAAACGCAAGACCAAATTAGGATAAACCAAGCTCCGCCCTTATCCAAAAATGGGTGTTTTGCCTCACGGTCAAAATGATGTAACTCGTTGTAAATGGCCAAGGACAATATTAAAGTTGCGTGTTTATCATGCTCGGGTTATCAATTACGCATTTTCTTTTGTTCGCTCTGATTTTATCGTTTGATATATTTTACACTTTATTCTTCACGGGTCGTTGGTCCCGGTTCACAGTAGGCCTAATAGACTTGATTTTTTTTTTAATAATAAAAAAAGCAAAGCTAAATTAAATTAAAACTTCCGGTCATATAGACTATTATATCGTTGTACTTTGGTCTGATTTTTAAGTTAGTGGGAAAATAGGCCGATGGAAAGAAAAGATTATCATTAAAAAAAATATATATATATATATGTAATAAGGTGGGATTACTAAGATATTGTTAGTTGTTTTGATGATTATACATATAATATAAATTTTAAAAAAAGGCATTATGCTTAGTTCCCACTTGGCAGAAATTCCAACAGAGAATTTTCTGCTATGCAGAAAAGTATGTTTTTCTGTTGTTGTTTCCCACCTGCGGACTGAAAATTTGGCAAAAAAGTGCAGAAAAGTATAATTTAAAAATGGATGCCAGCTATGGAAGGCAATTTGTAAACACTGCTGCTTTCCATACTCAAAATTTTCTGCAGCAGAAAATTTTCTGCCGGAATTTCTGCCAAGTGGGAACTAAGCATTACTGTTTAATGAGTTGTAGCCTTGAGAGAGAGAGCTTTAGTTTGCATAAAATCTATTTCTGGAGAATATTTGCCTTTCTTTGTGGCACCGCCTTGAAGGTTTAATCACAACAGAGGCTTTGTTTGAGTCTTTTTTCCTTGCAGTTATTTTCACTGTGTAACGGTTTTGTGTTGCACTGGAGTCGGTTGAGAGATAGATGGGAGCTTAATGGTTGGATGCGGGGAGACATCTATTGTGACTATTGTCCTGTGTGGTCAATGAAAACTGACATGGCCTAAAAGCTATCCATTATAGCAATACATTTTGGTTGCAGTCACTTGCAGAACGAAATGGGCATCTTGCTAGATGTTACCACCCAGTAGAGCCAGACTCAAATATTTATGATTTGCAATATCAAAGAAAGCATCAAGATTTTAGTGGAATATTTAATGTGACAGCTGTATACAACAAACATGAGACTGCACATGTGTTTAAAATATACATATACAAATAATTCGCTGGATAGTGGACAAAAAAGTTTTCGAAAATAAATAAATGAAGCATTTGTTCTCTGCAAACAAATACTTTTATTACCTTCAAACAATAATGGCAATGCACAATAATATAAAGTAAAGCAAGTCTTGTATTGTATTTTCAGTACTTGGCAAATGCTAGATTATTAAAGCACATGTACACTAAAAGTATTGATTGTGTTGTGTACATGGTCTATCAATGCAACATCTTTCTACAATGAGTGGCAAAATGTTAAAGTGGTTGCATTGAGTTCTACTCCACCTCTGTCTCGAGGGGAGTAACCATCTAAGAGAATATTAGAGATCAAACCTTTGTTATTTGGACTGATATGTTGGATGGTTTATTTTTATTTAAGTAATTTGATAAGAAAAATAGCCTCGAGGCAGTAATAAATAAAGTATATATATATATAAGAATTGAAATGTGAAATATATTCAGAACTGAAGTTGGAAAGATGATTTACCTGATAAACTATGAAGTATGAATAACCTCAAGTCATTGTTACTATAAATTGATATTGCTGAATTTGAATTTTCAATTACTTTATGACTTGATTGAAATGTCAATGCATATATAAAACAAAATTCATGGAAATAAAATGAAGTTCTTATTTGTGTATTGATTTAAAATAATTAGATTTCAGATATGGTTTTGAATGTCATCATACTAATCTTTCTTCCTTCATTTCAGTTCATTGATCTCTAAGGAAATGGAATATTGTATTTTATTTTTATCTTGAATTTATTGTTTTTTTTTTTTATTAAAATAGAAAAAAATGCAATAATTCAAAATATTATTATACTTTTGATTCGGTTGATGTGATTTCTATGCTGATGGTTTTTAGCCATGTTTTAAAATTCTCAAGCTGATTATTTGATAAATTATTTACAAAATCTGAACATGATTACAGAACTGAGCTCGTCGGCGCGTAATCGCAGTACGTGCTAGCCCAGCAGAAGACTTTAAGCCTATGTTTTTAGCTTTGCCTTCCTTTTACTACTTTTCCTTTTATGGTCCGTCGTCATTCTTAAATTTCGCTTTCATTCGGTCTCTCGGTCTCTCTCTCTCTCTCTCTCTCTCTCTCTCTCTCCCCACTCTGAATCGCTTATACATTCTGATCAGATTATAGCTAAGGCCTTATCTCCTAGTCTAGCTGCTACTCTGCATTGCATCTGGTTTTGACATCAAAAACAGTAATTTTTTTATTTTTAACCTCATTTTCGAAAATAAAAGATAACAAAACAAATAACAAACAATAATAAACAAATATATTAAAAAAAGCGCATTGTTAACAAGAATAACTTAATTATTAGTACAGCTGCAATAAAAGTCAATCAACAGGTGTTAGATCTTTGTGGATTCACCTGTTGTTTTTGCCCGTGGAGTTTAATTACATTCCTCCCATAGTTTCCGCCACGTCTCTCTCATTTCTTCAGCTCCATACCCGTGTCCCGTAATATCTCGTTTGTATGCACACGCATTGCTGGGTTTGTTCACTCCGAAATTTCCGTGATCAATTCTCCGAACATTAGCCCTATTGGCCAACATCCCCGTAACATAAACGTCTTCCACTTTGAAAACCGGCGTATCCAAAGCCCTCAAATAAAGCGCTCGCGCAACGTCTCCCGACATACTATAGGCGCCACCTGACAGGTAAGCGGGGAAATATTTACTGCGGTACGCCGCCAATAGAGGGAGTCGTTTGGAAGCGCGCGATCGGTTAGGTTGTGCCATTTTGTTCAAATGACCAAATAACTGAAGTTTCAAATTTCTCGTTGCGGTTAGATACAGGAGGAGACGAGGTAAATTGACGAACATATCGTCGTCACTTTTCAACACGTAGCGGGCTTGTGGACAGAAAATGGTCACCCATTTGAGGACCATCACAGATTTCACTGACAAATTGAAATACGTATCTAAAAAATCTTCTTGGATGAGGTCGTTGTATTGCGCAGACTCCTCGTGGATCTTGGGTTCAATTGATTTGTCCAGGGGACTGTGTATTAATGCTTATAGTGAAGATCTCGAATAAAGGTTTTTAATTTTGTTTTATTACCTGCCCAGCATGAAGGCAAGACGTGCATCTGGTCGTTGCCTGGCAACTCGGCCCCATGATTTTCGCACGGCGTCTCGCATATGCGAGTTTTGTGCAGAAGAGCAGACGGCAACCAATAGCAGGATGTCGGATGATGCGGGGCAAAGATGAGGGTTGTTGATGGTGTAATTGTATGTGTGGGGATCCAGCTTGCGAACTGAGTGATCCATTTTGGGCATGAAGAGAGAGAAATTGATGGTTGGGATATCTGGTCGAATCAGGGGTCTGGGTCTTAAAAGAGGCGGTGTTATGATGACATAGTAGTACACACCCAAGTGCACGAAAATGATGACACTGAGGATGGACGCGCCCATGCATTTCCTATAAAAATTTGGCAAAGAATAAAAGAAAGAAAAGGCTAGAGAAGTCACTTTGTTTTTTTTTTTTTTTTTTTTTGGTTTATTAAAAATAAATGAAATGAGATGTTCAATTCTGTTTCTGGATTATTTAGCTAAAATTGCTTTCAGCCATCTTGAATTTTTAAAAATAACAACTAACTGAGGTAATACTATGAACCCTGAATGTGCCATTTTAGCATTTTTTTATTGTTTAAATTATGTCAAGCATGATTTTACAATTTATTTGCAATTAATTAACCTATTTCACACTTAATTTCAGGTTTTTAAACCTGAATTTTAGAAAATTTATGCCAAAATAATTATAAATTTCATTTGTAAACAACATACCGTTGTTCCGGGTAACGACATTGGAAACTTGAATAGTAGCCTAGGAAAAACCTACCTACATACTCTATTTACATTTCGTGCGCGGAACTCCCATTGGTTAATAACATATATTGTACTGAAAGTATATATTGTGGTATCTTATTTTAATCCTCTAGTTGAGCCGAGTCGAAAAATCCTTGTTTTGTAGTCCAAAAATGTGCGTGCCATTGTTAACAAATGAAAACGCTTGTAAAATATTTTTAAAAAATTATTTACATTTGGGTTTTTGTATTGTTGCGCACATTTTTTGGCTACGAAACAATGATTTTTCGACTCGGATCGACTAGAGGATTAAAATAAGATACCACAATATATACTTTCAGTACAATATAGGTCATTAACCAATGGGAGTTTCGCGCACGAAATAATAAATAGAGTATAGTCAGTTTATTACCGGTGTACTACACTTCCTATACAAAGTTAATTTCAAGTGCTTGACAAAGCAAGCAGAATGATTGCCGAATTTCAAGGAAGCCCTGAATCATTTTGGTCCTTCAAAATTGTGCAGTTTTCAAGCCGATTTTGAATTTTTTTTTTATCATTGATTTTCATGGGAAATGCAAAGTGCAATGCTTTTTAATATAAATCGAAATCCGAAAAACATCACTAAACAGTTTTTCAATACCCACATTGTGCTCTGCGAGCATTATTCCAAATTTAATAGTAAAACAAAGCAAAAAGAGCAGCAGTCAAGTCAGAATCAATAACATGTACCAAATTTCTCTCTCCTGGTTGCTTGAAATAATGGCTTCATTACATTTGTAGTAGCGGTTTTACTAAACATTCTACGCATTGCCTCATTACCCATGAAACAAGAAAATATCTAAACAAACATATTCAGAAAATATTTTTTTAAAACATTGAAAATGTTGATTCAACATAATAATGTCAATTTTTATCAACATTTTTTCAATATTCAACATTATATAATATTTATACAACATTGACACAACATTTAAATGCAACAGTTATTATACCATTGGTCATCTAATTCAGCATTATAGATGTTGATACAACAACTAATGAATGTTGCATATCAACAACCTATATTCAACTGTTTGATTGTTGTTTCAGAATGTTGATTTAACATCTAATAGATGTTGTCTATGAACATGAAGTTCAACATTCAAACATTCGATCAACGTTCAAAAATGTTAATTTAACATTGGGTTGTTTCATGGGTGTAAAAAAAATCTAAAAATTCAAGACACAGAAATTTACTAGCTGCATTCAAAAAGACAAGTACTAAGTGCGCAAAAGGGTTAAGCGAACAAAAAAAATGACGTCACTTGTTTTGTTTGTGTTAGCCTCATTTACACAAAATATCAGGGACAACCGCCATTTTAAGATGTGGTGTGTGTTAGATAAGGTGTGTTAAAAATGAGAGTTAGGGATATCAACACACACATGACACAAAACTTAACACAACGCTTTACTTTTTGGCTGCAGCTAGTCGAGCTAGTCTATCCATCACAAGGTCTTTTGGGGTCAGTAACGAGTTTCCATAGCTGAAGCTGTTTTTCAGGCGTGATATGGTGCGCGGTGAAGTGTTGAGTCACGTGGCAATCACTTGCCAAACGCTCACCACAGGTAAATCCGTCATGATGTTGCGGATGCACTCCTAAAGCACGCGCGCAATGAGCTGTAATGAACACGTCTTCGATGGGTAAGTAGGGCATACGCAAAGATACTCGGAATAACGGTACGATTAGATCACCCGAAATGACGTAGCCAGCACCTGCAACGAACGGCGGATGACCGAAATCCGGCACCGGCGCGCCGTTCGGCGAAATTGGACGCGGCAGTTTCTTTTGTTTGATGCAACCAGCGATCCAATTCGGACGACCTTCGTGTTGAACGTACTCGACGAGGCGCGGCAAATTGACAAACACGTCGTCATCAGTTTTGAAAAAATGCTGCGCTCGCGGACAAAATAAAGCCGTCCAACGAAGCGCCATTACACTTTTGATGGTCAAATTAACATATGCGTCCATAAAGGCCTCTTGAATAATATCTTTATGAGTGTCACTTTCCTTATCAATTTCTTCCTGAATCGATGCGTCTTTCGCGAGGCCCAGGAAGAAAAGGACACGAACACGAGCGTGTTTATTCAATGCCCACGACTGGCGAATGGCATTGCGCCGATCGAAATTGGATGGACTCGAAGCAACGACAACGAGAAGACTCAGAGTTGCGGAACCGCAAACGTATTTGCGATTAATGGTCAGTTTATACGGATGTGGATTAATGTGGACTTCACCTTTAGGCACCAACCAATCGGGCACGTCGTCTAACGGCGACTGAGTTTCGCTCGTAAATTTAACCTTGGTCCAGATCCAAAAGATGAAAATGAGTGAAATGAAGATGACGGTGACAACTACGGAAGTCGAATGACCCCTTTTGACCCGTGAGCTGGAGAAATGGCGCAGATGGAAAATGGATAACTTGATAAGAATTTTTTGTAATTTTTTATTTGTTTTTTTTTTTTACCTGTTTCGAGGAATTTCTTGAAATCCTGGAAAAATGGACTCATTTTTTGGTTCCTAAAAACACAAAACAATACTCGCTTTTATTATTATTTTAATCCGTGTTTTTCTCATCTTTTCTTACCTCTTCATTAATCCTGAAATTACTTACCTACTGCGGTAAATTTCTCAAGAGGATCTATCGTCAATATAAAACCATCTAGCCCAAGTTTTCCGTAGCCGGAAGTCGGCAATTTATACCTTCGGGCAATGGGTCAACTCTCAACTACATTTGCCCTGACCTCTAATGGCCGACTTCACATTTACGGACCTCGTTATAGTGAAATGATTAATTTTTTTTCTTCTTTCAACCAATTGTGCGTGTTCCACGTCGTGACTCGTAACTCGTGAATTTTTTTCTTCTGTTTTCTGTTTTTATTTTGGTGTTTATGTTCGAAACGTGTATTTTGTTGCGGCCAAATTGGACATTTTCGCTTGATGACATTGTTAGGAGCTCGAAATCAGCCGCAAATGACGTCACGCTGGGATTTGTGGGATACACGAAAGGTTATTCTTTTCATCCGTCTAATTTCTTATCTCGTTTCTTATTTGACGTAATGAGCCCCAATTGAGCTGATCTTTTGACTCCGTGTTCCACTCCGCCGTTCGAGGCCCAATTATCCGCCCGAGAGAAATTTTACGCCTGATTACCGTCCGAGCCTTAATATTGGTTCCATGCGCAATTAACTGACATCATTATTTTAAGCTCGACATCCCAAAAAAGGGTGTGTGATAAGGACCCATATTCTAGTTTACTTTTACCATCCCGAAACCGAAAGTGCGATTTTGCTCTTTAATTTTTTAAAATTTTAAATGTTTTCCCGCTCTTTATGCAATGCAAAGCGCCGTTTGACCTGAAAAATTGAATTATCCATTTATACGAACGAACCTAATGTAAATTCGCTTTTCGTCTGGGATTACATGAACGGAATACAATTATACGGTAAATTATTCCCTCCATATGCAGTGAATTTAATCAAAATCAAATCTAATCTTAATCAAAATCTGCATCACTGCTGCGCGTCGATGCGACATCAGCTGCTGCAGCCATTTCGACGGATAAAATATAAGCTTGCATCAAGAAAATCCCTACAGTTTCATTATATATATATATATATATACTCTATTGTAAAATATGTGCATATTTTAAATTTTGAAATTTTGATTCAATTTATTTAACAATTTCAAAAATATTTGCAAGTAATAAACATTTATCTTATCTGTTACATGGCCACATCACATCCTTGAACGCAAAAATGTCAATTTGCGCAAAAAACAAGAAAAATTTCTCTTTTATATATTTTTTCCTTTATTTCCATCTTAATCTTTCTTCAAAATATCCTACGTACTGTAGTATTATTAGAAAATATCACCTTTTTTGGTTTTTTCGTTTTAAATATCATCGTACAATATATTTATAAAAGAAGATTAACAAATGACATCATCACATTTGTTATTATAATATATCAAATTCATAAACGGTCCTCGCCTAGTCGTATGCACTTATTGTCAGAAATTAAAAACAAGAACAAAGTGTCACTTCACTCGTTTCTTACTTGCCTATAGCAACGGGATGACTTCACTTAAATCAATCAAAACGCAACAAAACATCGGAAAAAATGAAAACGAATCTTTTCATTATATCAATGGCACGAATTTTTCTTGATCGTTTTCAATTCCTCCCAAATGATCTTCATATCCGTCGGACTCACTTTGTGCCCTGATATGGCGTTCCGAAAGGCACATCCGGTCGGAGCACGGCGTTCGTAAGTAAAACCACTGTAATGACGTCGTGGGATGCCCACACGCCTCGCACATATGCCCGTAATAAAAACGTCTTCCAAGTGAAAAAGAGGCGTCCTCAATGTGACATTGAGCAAAGAACGCGCCACGTCCATCGACATGGCGTAAGCAGTGCCGGAAAGATAATCCGGATAGACGCGTTCCCGGTAAGTGCTCACCGGCGCATACCACTTTGATGTCTTCTGCCGAAAAGGGCGCGCGCCGCGCATCAGACGTCCGAACAGAAGACGTTTGCGTTTTTTCACTACATTCAGGTACTTGAGAAGATTAGTGACGTGTATGAACATATCGTCGTCCGTCTTAAGTAGAAAATGTGCCCGGGGGCAATGTGCGTTTACCCATTTGAGCATCATGATGGATTTCAACGTCAAGTTGTTGTAAGTGTCGACGAAATCCTCCTGAATCACATCGGAGTAGTTGGCCGCCTCGACTTTGATGCGCTCGTTAAGACTCGGATCTAGACTCGTGCCTAAAAGGAATGCGAGACGCACGATATCACTCGAAGGAGCGTTTCTCGCCATAGAGCCCCACGTGTCTCTCACGGCACGTCTCGCGTCAAAATTGATTAAAGATGTGCACACGAAAATCACAAGAGTTGGCGGTTCGACACCTGCACAGAGGTGAGGCTGGTTCACCACGTAATTGTATTCGTGGGGATCCACGCGCGGTGTTGGAGGAGGTTCTACTGTTGTCAGTGGACGTGACGTGGTCGTCACTTTGTTTTTATTTGCTACTAGGTGTTTGATCACTTTCCCGGTTCGTGGATGTGGCGTTAAAGTTTTTTCTGCAATGTTTTCAAAGTTTTATTTATATATTATAGTGTTGTTGTGTATAAAATACCTGTTTGTAGTTTCTTTTCTCCAGTTGCCATGAGTGTCCGTTCGACAAACGAGGGGTTATTTAATGTGTTGGTATTATTGTTTATGCTAGCATTGTTGCAATGGCGTGACGTATCATTGCTTATCTCGCCCAACGGTAGATAAGAAAATGTAATTTGCCTAGCGGGATTTGTGAAAAGCAAAAAAGCTACTAGATTGCATAACCCGATTGCACTGATAATAGTGAATGCGGTCGCCTTGTTCGGCATCCCGCTTTGGCATCTGTGGTCCACGCTGAGGACCGCGTTTTGCAATACCTGGAAATAAAAGAAATAAAAGAAATAAAAGAAATAAATAGTATACCATCAAAAATAAGAAAAACATCGGGATAAATATGAAAAATGTTTCCATTTTCGAATGAAGAATGGGAAGTTGGCTTTTATTAATGGTGGAATGTTATTGTGGATTATTCATATTTATGGCAATGAATTCGCAGTTCAAGTTGAACTTATGAAACAAAGCCGTAATATCAGCAATTTAAGTGAGAAATATGCATAAACATTGAATATTTATTGAGGATTGTTTGTGTTAAATGGAATGTCAATTTAGTAGATGAGTAAACTTTGATTCAATTTTAATTGTAAAGATAACATCAAAGTGTGTCAACTGAAAGACCGTAATAATAAACGGTTTTAATTAGTGGTACATCAATCCAAACAAAAATTTGGTTTTTTTAAACATTAAATTGAGACCATATCATATAAATGTTGCAATAATAATCTAGATTATCATCTAAATTGTAAATTGGTATTTTATGCAGTAAATTACACTTAACTTAATGTTTTAAAAAAAAAAACGAGTATTTAATTACAATTTAAAGACGTTGCAAAAAGCACCGCCTTCGACTCGACAAAAGAGCTTCACTGTAGGGCATTGGTCTGTATGACTCCGCGTCAAAAGCAGAATAGTAGTGTGATTTTTAAGCTCGGTTTCTACAATCGAAAAGAGAAAGGCGTTCAAATCAGAAATTCCGTCATTTCAAAAGACAAAAGAAGCAGATATTATTATTCCTTTTCTAAGTGACAGGTAGCGAACGCTTAAGAGTGGACAAAAGAATGCGTGTGCAAGTGACAGATGAAGGGCGCCTTCCATTTATCGAGCATAGAGCAGTTTATCGATTATCGGACAAGAGTTCAATCGATAAACAAACTGACGCGAAGCGAATACTCTTTAAATTGACAATTTGATAAATTTTTTCTTTTCTTTTCTTTTACTAATTTGATAAATCTTTGCTACGTTTTATTCAATTATCATTTTGAAGCGAATTGCGCTTCAAGGATTAAGAATCGATTGACATTTTGACAAAATTTCGAAAAATAAATACCGGTATGTCAATCAAAAAATAAAATTGATTTATGATACGGTACTTACTTTGAGTTGTTTATTAACGAATTTTTTCACCCATATTGCTCATCTGTAAATAGAAAAGAAAAAATAAAAAGGTTAAATAACTTGAGCTTCATGTCACGACAATTCGACCGCTTGTCAAATCCATCACCAGTCAAGTCCCGAAAGTTTTGTTTTCCTCCGCACATAGCACATAAACAATAAAACCGTGTGTCTTGAGAATGAAACGTGTGAACTATGGCGTCATGTTTCAACGATTCTCGACTCAAAACCTTGTTAGTATACAGTAACACAATTTGCCAACCACTTTCTGTGTGTGTAACAAAGAAAATAAAAGAGATTTGTTTGTTAATGCTTCTTGTCTATATGTTACCACAAAAAAATAAATAGCGTCGTAAATAGAGCATAAACTTGAATGTGTGTGTTGTCCTGCGCCAAATTGTTATTGGGCTGTATTAAAAACTAGTTACAGACACTGCTTGTCACCAACTTGTTTTTAATTTAAACATTTAACGTATGATACGGAAAAAATATATTTTATATTTATTGTGAAGTGCCAATTGATTGTTTCTTTTTATCATTTTATAACAATTTCGCGTTTTTCGCAATAAATCAGCATTTATGGTTGAATCATAAACAACCCATCTCAATTTTAGCTGATGCGCACCATGCACATCAATCCTCGAAAAAAATGGACCATTTAACGTGATAAAACGCGTTTTCGGCGTGCGCCGTGTTCCTATTTCCGAATCCATTTATTGTAAGTAACTATAATCTTCTAATGTGCCACATGGCTGTTACTAAGGCACATTAGCAATGTTAATTTGAAAATTATCACTACAACAACTACAGATAAAATAGTTAAAAGCGGCTATAACAGTTAACGATGAAACAAGATTGAAGATTTGAACTCAAGATTAAAGCAGGAAATTGCTCAATAAGTCGCAAATGAAAGTCAGAGGACTTTGCTTACGGTATTCCGCTCATTACGAACATCGAAATGTGTGTTGAAACTTGAAAGTGCTAAAATAAAACCTGGTGGCTTTAAATTAAACTAAAATCAAATTTCTAATTTGATTTGTAGTTTTGAAGCACGATTTTTGATTGGAAAAAAAATATATATATTTGCATGAAACAAGAAACATTTTAGAGATAGAAATCTAGTAAAAAAAAATTATATTAACCTTATTTTATCTCGCAAGAAAGAAAATAGAATTCTATTTTTTCACCAAATTACATTAGCAAAATGTTTCATTTTCTTCGTGTTTTTAACATCCACTTTGACATATCTTTAATTGAATCTCATCATAATTTGATATCTATAAAAGAATTTTTTTAAAAAATTTTCCTATAGAGATTATTCAAGTTTTGTATATTCCAACGTTATTTCGCATTCTTTAATGGGCTCTATAAAGTTGAAGTGGTGATTCTGCCGCTGTGTGATTACTTTCAATGAACAACTTTTGCACACAACTCTAAAATGACGTCACCAACACAAAAGCCGGTCGCAACGCGTTAATGGATGCTTTGGAACGTGGTCAGCAGCACTTAAATGGACGCACATAACAATAAGACGCCTTTGCCCTCTTTACAGCCGCTCGACTCGGGTCAGAATTTTCTCGAGTTGGTCGCAAGCGCACTGCGTCTGAGCGCGTGCCCTTATGATACCTAGAACCAACAAATCAGCCGGGCAAAAGACGCCATGCGTTTTACGACACGGAAAACAACCCTTGAATTGTGTCGAAGCATATGGCAGAATTTTCCCAAAAACTAATTAATAATAAATTAATAATGTCACGATGGGATTTAATAATGGATTAATGGCGGATTTATAATCGGTTGTCGAGAAATGAAAATACGACGTCAATTTATGGCCAAGTTGATACTCGTAACGACGGCGGAAAAATGGAATCCGACCTCTTTTGTGATGCTTAAAGGAAGGAATGTGTTGTGCATAAGAAAATGAAAAGGGGAATGCTCGGTTTTATACGAGCAATGAAGCCATTTAAAAGCCCAAGAGTATCGTTTTTTTGTTGGTGACGTCATTTCAATCAAAATGAGTTTTCGAAGCGGGTGCGTCGTATGGAGAAGAATGACGAGCTTTTTGCATATTTTATTAAAATTAAGCCTAGAAGCCCAACGTTAAATCTTTAGAGAGTTTCCAATTATTAATAAAAATTCCAATTCTCGTAAAACGCACCTTGCAGCAATTATAAACGATTTTAACTACGGCGGAATAAATTCACCAAGTAGGGAAACAAAACAAACAGAAGGAGGAGAAAAATTGTGTTTTATAGCCACTTTCAGGGCAGAAATGCGAACTCAACTTTGTTATATCGAGGCCAATGGGTTGCCTGCTTGGTGACATCATTTCAAGATTTTTTTTTTTTAGGTTGCTGGGGGAGGGATAAGAAATGTTATTAAATTTGTTGGTTTTCGTTTGTGCCATCTGCTCGTGTCACCGCATCGTATTGACTCGAATTCCAATGAAAAGTGACACGCAAAAAATAAAAGAAGGAAATTAAAAGAAATTGAATGAGAACAAGTGATGCTGAGTAAATTGAAACCAATTTGGTCTCAACACGGAACACACAAAAAAAAAAAAAAAAAAAATTGTTTACTTGAAAAAAATAAATAAATTAAAAGAAAATAGAAAATGCAACCGCATTGGGAAACAAGATGAAGGCGGTATTGCAATTATACATGCAAACCAACGGCGGGCAAAAGTAGCGCAGTTTCAAGGCTGTGCGTTATTCCTCGTGTTGGTGTGAAACGAAGGGGAAGACGCGACGGAAACGATGAATGACACACGTCGTTGACTTTGCCCCGTTCTTAAATGACGCACATGGGCGTGAGAAGACGTCATTTGTGTGTGTTTCAGTCATTTTGGAGGTAATTTTCACTAATTTCATCCTCATTTGTTCACTATGTTTGCCTTTTATTTTGCAAATATGAGGGTTTTAATTCTCGGGGCATGCGCATGACAAGATTCATTTTTAAAGATGAAGTTTAACTGGATGGATTTACTTCAACAAATAATCTTGATTGATGAAGTCCCAACAGAATCTGACGTAAACATGGTTTTCAAAAATATTTGTTATTATTATTATTATTATTTTATTTATTTTTTCAATTTTGCAAGACTAGATTTGAGCATACAGCTTTAGTTTAAAGTTGGGCACCAATTTTAACTAAAAGCAGCAATTATATAACATAATTAAGATAAGTTGACCATTCGCACTGCAATTTCGAAAAGGACAAAAGGTGTTGACATCTTGAGAGAATAATTCGGGTATACGAGGCAAACTCGAGGGAATGCGAACAACAAAAATATTTTTTTAATGGAAGAGAGAATTTTTTCTTCACAAATCAACACAAAATTGGAGAAAAAAATATTTTTCCACATCCGTACACAATAGAAAAACCAATATTATTTTGTAATTGGGTTTTTTGAGCTTGTTTTGCATGTTATTTTCGATTTCCGTTTGATATCTAACAACCAATGAGCTACTAACGATGAAGACATTGCATATTATTAGTACAGAAGGTTCAAATTCCATAAGACGTCCCCGATTAGCGAAGTGGAGACACGAGCAAGAGCAGCGGTCAACAAATCTTAATTTAGCTGTGCAGAATTGGCCAAAATATAATGTATTACAGTTGCACGCAAATGATTCAAAATCCACAACAAATAAAACAAAGTTAGCTATTAATTTTCATTATTATTGTACATTGCACACTTCAGCTTTAATTTTTTGTCAACTAAGTTAATAACCTAAAGGAAACTTTAACTTCTTGCTTAATTTGTACAAAAACAAATTAGACCTTGATTCAACACGTGGTATGTTTATTTTTAGCTTTAAACATTTTTTTTAGAAACCTAAGACAAACAGCACCTCGTGACACAACTATCACGTTATCCAGCAGGTCTACAGGGGGCAAACGAGGTGTCTGTAATAAACGTCTCGACAACTTTTTTTATCTGAATTTCAGAAAGGCCCTTCCTTTTTGCGCAACTGTGAATTCGTCCTACCCTTTTTGTATATAGGCATGAGCAGCTGTCAAACTGTATGACAACAATAATGATATATCGTAGCGTATTTCGGATAGAAATAACTTGTTCTATAGAAACTCGTTGATGCTAATGCCGTCTAGCTGCACAAATGTCGTCCCTCGGATAAATGACATCACTCAAGCGTTTTTCATTATTGTTGTTTGTAGTTTGTAGCTGAAGAAGACAAAAGCTACCTAGTGACAGCTTGAAAGAAGGGCTACTATTGCGCATGGTTTGGTGCGGTGTAGAAGTAAGAGACACATGCATATACGTTGTTTGAGGAAATCAATAATGGCTTTCCAGACATGAGTGAGAAAATTGAGTTTTCTTTTTTCATCTGTGAAACAATAATTTAAAAAAAAATTGAAATTCCCAAGAGATACTTGAATGTCAAGTTTTACAATAATTTAATGTGTTTTTTTTCTTAGTTTTTTTTTCCTTTTTTTTTTACTTAAAAGAGGTTGGGAACGGTATGGCTCATTTCATACACATCTCATATAATGCGCAGTTTTATCAGTTCCATTATTACACCGATCCTTTGTTTGTGCACGAAATTAAATTCTGAAAGTCGCCCAGATTGAAACTTAGTAGAGGTCTTCTTTTTTTTGTTTTTCGGTTGATGCGTCGCGTCACATGCGGCTAATGAAGTGGAGATTTATCTCGAGAGAAAAACGGAACTCGGGTTCCATTTCACCTTCCTTCCTTGAACTAGCACGAAAGTGAGATGTGGATAAGAGAACCGAATGAAACCAAAAAAAGTAAATGAGCCTATTAGTAAACAAGACTAAAATATCGCCAAGAAGATGGAAAATTCGTCCCGTTGCCATAGAAACAGATGCGTCAATGTGAAGCAAGCGTAGAAATGAGTGCAACAGGAAGTGCTGAAGATGGTCTATATGTTTCCAGAAAGAACTAGTGATTCAAAAATATAAAATCTGTACTATATATGCAGTCGATACAAGTTTTTAAGATTATTTTTCAAGTAGAAGACATTGCCACGAAATTCTTTATACAGTCTTGAGGAATATTCTTTTTAAGACTTTGACTGAAAAATCAATTGAAATCAAAAGAATAAAGTGGTGATGTACGAAGAAAAAATATTCTCTTGAGAAAATTCGTGCCAAATCTACAATTTTCAGATTTCATTTGTTTTATTATTTTTTCGAAGGAAAAAAAAAAAAAAAAAGAAAAAATATAAAGAAGAAAAAAAAGCGCGAAATGTTATCTTCAGTTTGCTCGTTTTTTGATATTAATTAATTGTCAAAAAGTCGGTTATCCATGTATATCTTTTCTCCGTGATTTCACTTTGAATAGACACATGAAATTCAAATCAAAAATCGATCTTCATTTTCTTTGAAGCGTCGTGCGGCATAGACCTTTGAGCTACACATGTTTATCATCAACTTATAAATAAAAAAAAAAAGTAATGGCGATCTCAATTTTCATCTGCGAACCAAATGTTGGTAGATCAAATAGCATTTTAAAAAAATTCTGATATTTTATGCCTCTCCTTAAATAACATATGCATAATGCCAACTGTTTTTTTTTTGTAAAGTGAAAAAATGAGTTTGAGAAATGCAAAGTTTTGTTTCTACGATGTTTTCCTTGTGATTGTAAATAAATATTCAAGTTGTAGCATTACAAATTTAGTATTTTGAAATTGGTGAATTTTTTGCTGTGAAATTTCCAATTCAGAAGTATATAAATAAGTAAAAAGTAAAAACACGCAGTGAGGAATTGCATTTCTTGATTTTGTCATATTTTGACAAACCACAATGGAAGATTCAAGCGAAACATTTTTTTTCCATATTATTAATTTGTGCAGCAAGGGTGTGGTTAATTTTATACTTCGTGTTTGTTTAATATAAATTATTCGACATTAAGCAACAAACTACTTATATACATTTATAAACAAAAATAATTAACAAAATCATTTTTTTTTGTTTGGGACATTTGAAAAAATATATTGAGTGAGTTTTCTAGTTTTCTCTTTCGACAATGAATGTTAGTGGACATGAACTGCATTTGAAATGAGTGATTGACAGAAATCAGATATTCTTTTAAAATAAAAAAATTCAACTTATTGATAGGTCAAGTCAATACAATACAACGCGACAAGAGAAAGGTACTGTGATTTTATCGATTCTTTCTCTTCTCTTGCTGGCCACTGTGTGAATCACTTGTTAATGTCCCTTGTGGTTTTGCTCTTGTGATGGATGTTTGTACTAAAGGAATATTTATATTTATCTTGTCTCTGCATCTTGTACCTAACCTATGAGACTTGATAAATAAATTTTGTTTATCCGATGCAAATCACATACTTGATTTCAGTTTAATGATAATTAATGAGCATAACGTAGATTTCTTTATACAAAAAGAAAATCGTTAAGGAATAGCGAAATTAAAAAGACGAAAAAAGAAGTTGGCTTCGACTAACGAGGTTGAAATCGTCGAGGAAACAGCTGGTGACGTCATAAATCGAGACACGTGGCGGCGCCAGAGAGAAACTTAGCGAAAGTGGTTAGAGAGAGAATAAATTTTTAACTTGGTGTGATGGAGTCATATTACCTGGTGACATTGCGCGAAAAAGTTTTATGGAATAAGACCAATGCGACACCACGCACTGGAATGAGAAATGAAATTTGCAACGGATCAATAAAAAGAAAAACGAGCAAAAGAAAGAAATAAAAAAATAAAAATAAAAAAAAAAAAAATACGAGAATGGGAATGTCCTCAGTGGAATGCTATCAACACATGAATGGCTCAGCTGGTCACAAAAACGAAATTGGCTTGGAAGAGTAGAATTAGTAAGCCAACGAGAAAATTTCATTAGCGGATGACATCAGGAAGCCGCACCTGATCACAGGCGTATTGCTGAGAAGTGCCAACCACTGGTATCAGGAGGAGCTTTAACAGCTTCATAAATAATTTGTTTTTGATATTTAGGTCGAAATATATTAGCTACCTACCTCAGGGAAATTTACAACTTGTTTTCATTTGAATTTTGAGTCAAAATATAACCAAATAATAATGAAATATCTGGTCACGTGATGACTTTTTAACCCAAATAAATGAAATTTGTTTCGATAATTTAAACAAAAGTTCAATTTTATGCTCAAACTTTTAGTTTTAAAAAATTAATCAGTAAAAACGTTTTCTAATTTGGATTGGATGGTTAAGACTGATCTTATGTCGGGCGTTTAATAACTTTTTTAGATTGCATTTCAAAATGAGTTAAAGTGATTAAACCAGGCAGCCTCACTTAAACACAAATTAAACTTGAGAAAATTTCGAAAATTTTACGAAAAAAAAAAAAAAAAATTTCTAACACCTATCCCCTGTGTGCCTTGCTTTTTACACATAACTATCACTAATGTATTTATTGATTTCTGCATTTCAAAGTGGTGACATGTCATATTTACTTTCTCACATGACGCAATTTTTTTCTCATGCGTAAAAGATGAATGGATGGGCATACAAGTTTAAACGAAAAAATGTTATTATCTCGTATTTTTTTCACGTCCACTCAGATGAAATGCCTCCATTCACACATGACGCCGTTTGTCCATTTTATGACGTCATTTTCTGCTTTTGACCTTTGTGTTTTACGCCCTCTAGTTTCCATCTTGTGTGAAAACCGGAGGCATGAGGGGCGCCTCGGCATCCGATATCGGATTCATGCATGACCTGAACGCGAACGAAACGCCACGCGGTTCTTTAAAGTGCGACAGCACTTCTAACTCGACCGAAGACCGTCGCATCATTATTCTGCTTCACACGTCACACTTTCAGTTTATCTTAAGCACATGTGACTAGTTTCATTTGAACTAAAAACCTTTTCCCACTCGATGAAAAATTCATTCTAAAAAAAAAAGAAATTAGGGAGAAAGCGGGAAAAAATATAAACCCAAAACTGCACATACATGAATCATTGATTAGAAAAAGTTCCATCGATAAAAAATGAAAATTTAAAGAATAGAAAAAAAAACTTAGGAAAAGTGATTCAAATTTGTTGAATAGTAACTAGAAACTATATTTTTCCCCCCCTCCAGATTTTTAAATAAAATATCGATAGAATGCGATGTACATACAACTAATAAGAAACAAAGCACCAAAAAATAAGAAAAAATCAATTGAGAGAAATTGTACTTACAACAGCAGCTGGGCATTTTATTCTTTAAAGGTTTTTTCACTGTTTACTACGTTACTGCAGTGCTATACGGTTCTGGTTTACGACATGCCTTTTATAAGTTCCCGGAAGTCTCATCAAAACTTCCTACATAAGTTCTAAGAAACTTTCTAAATTTTTAAAATTCTAGAAAAATATTTACAAAAATTTTCTATTTTTTGCCAGATGGATAATAGTAAACAAAACCAATAAAAAGTGATCGCAATTCAATTTGATTGCACTTTGGCGGCGTCATTCCTTTCAAATTCCAAAATGATGAGCAATGCACGAGCCAAAATAAGATTTAGAATTTTGTAACTTTGCTCAAAAATAATAATCTTGATTTTACTAGTATCAAAATTTTCAACAAATCCCAAAATTATTACGCATTATTCATATCAAAGATCGCATCTGGTCTTGTCATATCAATTTATCCTCTTTAATCAGTCATTTACTTTGAACTAAGCCTATTACATTAATCAAGTATTAATTTATTTAATTAAACACTAGTGCTAAAATAATGATAAATGATATGCAGTGGCTCTGTGGCATATTGGCAATAAGAAGAACCTTCTCGCTCTTAATGATATAATTTTTCTCTTAGCACAAAGTGGAAAAGGGAATGTAATTTTCTATGATGAACGATTAGTGGGCTTCCGCCATTTTCACGTCATCATGTGCACGAGCAGCTTGTGAAGAAAGCTGTTGTTATTGTGAATGCCCTTCACTTAATGCGTCCTCTGACTTTTTTTTTCTTTGCCATCTAATGACGTACGTGGTCAGTTTTATACTTTTACAGGGGCATTGAGCCGGATCTAAATTAGCCAATCACCATTAATGAAGTTTTACTACAACGTGGTTTTGCAACCTTATAACAAAAACCCCAAAAAAAAAAAAAAAAAAAAAAATTTAGTATAGCGGAACGCAATTCAAAAAGCTCATGTAGATGAGGGCGTGGCTGATATGCACCTTTCGTTCCGCGTCTGTGACTGCACGCGGGCGCGTCCTTTTGGCGTCTTTGCAGTTAAATTTGTTAATTATCGCCAGCAAACAAACACGCACGCGTCATTGAGGAGCTCAGTTTCCCTTCGCGTAGTCGAAAATCCAGCGAGTCCTCGTCGGTCGGATCGATGCGACCATCTCCATGTCGATCGAGTACGCAATGCCATTCCCTGGACGCCCCCTGAACGTGCCCTCATCGTCTTTTCCTTTTCGCTTTTAGTTGCTGGGCGGTGAATGGAAAAAAGATTTGTTCTTCATCTTATACAGAATTCTTTATAAATTTTGCAAGCAACGCTCGAAAGAAAGGGAGGGTGAGTCGTGTGAGTGTGCAAAAGCGAAAAAGGGGTTTCATATGAAGAAGTGCACGTGTCTGCCCACACGCGTCTCATCAAGTCAACGGAGCGAGGAAACGGGGGAACGCGGCGTTAGGATTTTGATGATCACCAGACAAAATTCCTCCTGCAATGGTTATAAATTCGTAAACTTCTCAATTTATAAGACTCGAATAAATACCCAAATAAACAAGATGATCAGCTCGAATTGAATTGCGACTTCACTGAGCGTATTTTAATGACTTAATTATTACAGGATTTGCGCTGATCACAAAAACGTATATACGCATGAACGTACAAACGTATAACTTTTTAATTTACACGTTTGTACGTTCATGCGTACATACGTTTACGTTGATAAGTGATGAGTGTTTGCGCAAACAAAAATTTCATCGTGACAACATCAATCTGATGCTGGTGTCATTCGGACTTGATTCAAATACGCGTTGCAGTCAATGGTGATGTTGTGTTGGTGTTGGTGGCGACGATGGTTCATTATTTTCTAATTCTAATATTCTAATACTGCGTCCTCGGCTTCTATCCTATCGTTGCCCCGTCATTTTTGCAAATGACGGCTTGCAAAAACGGAAGCAGGCCGATTTGTTTGTTATGCGCATGCCCATAACAATACGTTCATACGTTTATACGTACAGGCGTTGAACGTATGGACCAACGTATAAATTCAATTCTAAAGCCTGGTTTACAATGGATGCGTAGCTTTCATACAATGTTTTTTTGTACGAAAGTTGTTTACATCATTGTGAACATAGTTCTGAACATAGCATACTCAGTAACTAGGAAGTAGAATGACATCAGTCACAAGGCAGTAGAATGATGTCACATACTGAGGCAAAATGACAACAAGTGATTCGAAGGCTGTGATTGGCTGGGAGAAATCATAAGAGAATCATTTTGATTGGCTATGCATCATACGTCACATTCCACGTACGAAAAAGCTCGCAATACTTCAAATTATTGAAGTATAGCTTTTGCATGCAAACTACGCATGCAACCGATGTGCGTACAGTTTGCATGCAAAATTTGGCTCATTGTGAATGCCTTTGCGTCCATTGTGAACCACCCTTTACGTTGATCTGTATGTTTTACCAATCACGTATCAACGTATGAAACATACGTTGATACTTTGATACGTTGATACGTTGATACGTTTGTACAAATTTCAAGTGCGCAAATCCTCTAATGTTGCTTTGCTTTATTGAGAACACAACGAACAAACTCAACGCTTAATTGTGTGTTTTTGTTGTTTTTAATCTACAGTATATAAAATATTTTTTTCTTTGAATTTCTTTTTTCTTTGTGCTTTGCAGCCGCTCTACTTAATATTCTCTTGCATGCCGACATGATGTATGAGACGAAAACTCACTTCATTTTCCCTCGACCAAACGTGGAGAAAAAAATTCCATTAGATCGGATGACATTAATTGCGCTCCAGGGCTTCATTTCACCCTCCCACCTTCATGACCACAAACTCAACCTTCTTTCCCTTTAGTGTAGCACAACAAAAGGCGTGGTACGAGTACAGAATGTTGAATGAATAAATTCCAGTATAGTTATGAATTGATGTTTGTATAATGATTTCGGTTTTTTTTGTGTTCAAAATTGGACAAAATAGGATTCTAGTTCATCGAGGCAACACAGCTCGAGTTTTGTTGTAAGCCCACTCTCTTTGCGAGATTACTGGACATTCACGTGCGGTAATGCGTTCCTCTTATACTAAATATTGATGTTGTCATTAATTTTTCAACCGCCAAACTGATGTATTTTTTTTTACATTTCAATTATCGATTTACCGTATGTCATGGTTTTACGTGTTTTGATTTTGTTTTTTGTTTGATTAATGTTAATAAATAACGTAAAATCAAAATCAAAATTTGACGTAAATTGATAATTGATATTATTTATTAAAAATAAATTTAAATTTTAATTAAATTTACTGTTTTACAAAAAATAATTGTTTGCGTTGTTGTTGACAACATCGAATTTTCTGTCAGACGAAATTTGTTGCGCTGCCCCTGTGCTTTGCTGCTGAGCATTGGCGGCATAAACATTAAAATATCCAGTTAATTTATTTCCGAGGAACAGAACGGAATAATAAGTTTATGTTGTATTAAAGGTAAATGCCAACCGTACAACCGTAAAAATGCAATAACTGCCGAAGATTATATGTTTGTAACAAAGCTGCCAATGGATTATTTTAAATGTACCTTATTTGTAATGCTACATCATCTTAAATAATTGTTTATGTATTGACTAGACAATTACAATTACATATTAGTCAGCTACAGTCAAGTTTTATATATCTAAACGCAAAATCAAAATATTTCTAAAAATTAAAAAACTGTAAAAAAAATAAAAAATAAATATATTGGATTAAACCGTACAAAGTTTCCAGCTTTAACATTGGTTTTTACAACTTTTTTCGTTTTCACTTTATAAAGTCCTCAAGGGAATGGAGGTAAGTCAATTCAAAATCATGTTTACGGTAAGTGCTGAAAGTTTGGCTTTTTTAATGAAAAAATAATTATATTTCTTTCTTTTTTTCGGGTAAAGGTACATTCAAAGTTCAGGTAATAAACAGTCTATTTCGCTTCTTTTGTGCCTACAAATGTTTAGCACTAATTTTACTCCATACTGAGAATCGAAATAAACCCTTTATGACTTGAACTTTGAATGCTACTATTATAAATCCCATTTCAAAAACGTTATCCGTGCAGTAATTTAATTTATTTATCATTTCATGGCTCGACAATAGCGTGGCTGATTAACTGAAAACAATTCATAATAAAAAAAACCCCATGACTTACCTTTGATTGAGTTTGTTTACAGACGGAGGAAAATAGGGTAATCAATGAATTGATTTTTGTGACGTCATCCGTTGTCCATTTTGAAAAGTTTAAATCTGAAAAAGATTATGCCTCAATATTCGATCTTTACAATCACATCAATTCTAAACAACAAAAAAAGAGAAAAAGGGGAAAACATTCTCTAGTGATGAAGAGGCTCAATAGATTAAGGCAGATTCAATTCGGGGCATGCGTAAACACCCCCATCAGTGTCCATCACGAACCCTCGAGTTTGATTTCTCTTTTAACTACAGGTTTATGTTAATTTGATCACATTTTTTTTTTGGAGTAATAAAAGCGTGAAATTGTCAATATGAAAAAGGTGGTTTGGTTTTGCCGATAAAAGATGGGTAGCCAAACATCAAATCATCTTTCCGAATACTTGCGTTAACGAGGAGAGAATAAAAAGGATTACGAGCAAAATGGCGCGCGTTTTTCGTGCCAGAGAAATTCCCCGAAGCAACAGTGCGTCGCCATAGTAACCAGACTCTATCACGCATGCTCCGATGCCATCTCGTTATGCAGTCGACAATATTAAGACGTCATTGATGAATGGTCATGCGATCAAAGTTCACGACTTGGGTCAAGGTTGAAATTGAGTCCACTGGTGTTGAAGAAGTGAATAAAAAATATAAAAATAATAAAAAATAAAACTCACTAGTTTTTTTTTTTTTACAAAGATGGGGACATTTTTCGCATAAATGACGTTGTCATAGCAACGTTTAGAATTTTTTTATTTCAATTACGGTAAAGTGCAACAGAGCGTTATTTCACCTGACGCCAAAACGCAATTTGGGCAAAAAATAGAAAATAAAATATAAAAAAGTAGCGGGATAGAAAATGAAGGATAAAATTGAGCCAAAAAAACAAAATGTCATTACCAAGCGCTTACGTTTGATAATAAGGCATATTACGCCTAGATATTGAAATAAATTCAATTAT
This sequence comes from Strigamia maritima, assembly GCA_000239455.1. NCBI lineage: Eukaryota > Metazoa > Arthropoda > Chilopoda > Geophilomorpha > Linotaeniidae > Strigamia > Strigamia maritima. The sequence goes on along the minus strand of JH431845.1, from coordinate 175,869 downwards.
ACAGGTAGTAGCACCCAATATTAACTCTAAAATATAGTTAAACGCATTTTAAAATGATATATTAGTTCTCTAGAGCCAAAAATTAGCTACTTAAAATAAATTTATTGATGCCTATGTCTGATAACGTCTAGGTCTATTTTTGTTTAAATTTAATATTTTTTTTTTTTATTTTTTATTGTTTTAAATTTAAAGCAGAAATAGACGCGGAAAGAGAGGATATTGTTTCATACCTGTCATAACGCTGTGTGAGACTTTTACGAGAGCCAGATTTGTCAGTGACGAGCGGAAATGAATTGTATAAAAGTTAAATTCGCGAAGAAGTGATAGATGTGTGTAGATGTGATATACAAAGACATCCAATGCACATCTTTAAGTTTGGTTTACCTTTAAAAAATAAAATAAACAAAAAAAAAAAAATCAAAAATAAATAATAAAAAAAGTTTAGGTTTAGGTGTTTTCACACAGACAAATCGTGTTTACATCTATTTATGCTGACAAAAATGTTATTTATATGAATGTTTAATCAGTTGTTACAAAAATTCTTAAATTCTTAAATCTTCGAGCAATCTAAACATTGAACCTCATTCCCGAGATACCATAATTTTTCTCCAACATTTGATCTATCTCGATCTCGTTAAAGTTTGATTTTTTCCCCTCGACCGATGCAAGTCAGCTCATTACACTGATCTTCGTGAGTGGCCGTTGTTTCTACTGAACGCACCCGTTATTCCTTAATTGAGTTAAGTGAAGAAGACCACCCCGACGTCAGCTGTTTAAGCTAATTGCTCATCATATCGATCACGTGCGCTTTTTTCTTTTTCTTGGACTCCCTCGTTTACGATTCAGCCCCATGTCGCGTCCTCTCCCCACTCACCATTCCCACTAAATGTTTCACCATCTGCATTCGCCCGACGCCCCCAAACGCCCTTCTCTTTGTCCATTTTCGCCGTGAAAGGTCAAAATTGTATCGTTTTGTATTCAGATTATATGTCAAAAGCGACAAAAATGTACAAGTCACGTGTGAATTGACTTAAAAAGCAGTGACCAGCATCCGATTACTGTGTTGATAAGTGCTTGACGCCATCTTTGCGATATAATCAGTGACAAAGATGAGGTATGCGATCGTTTCACGTGGTTGGCATTGTAATTGGCAAGCGGGCAAATGAAACAGAAACAAAAATAAATCGTTACTCACTTTCTAAAGAAGACGATGCTGCAAGGGCGGCGTCCGCAGCTCAACTGATCATTTCTTTGCACCGCGGCGCCACTCTGCGACTGTGGTGCGTTCTACCCGCGTCTCTACTGATGCGCCACTAATCAATAAGCGCACAGAATCTGAGGATGGATGGATAAAAGATGGCAACACTGTCTAACCACGAACTAAGAGTATTATTATAATTTTGTTTTCTTCGGAAACGATGACATGTTATTACTTTTATTACAGATGGGATTAAATATTTGTGTTGCTATGGTAAATTCTTTCAAAAGTTAATTGTAGAAAAATTAATAATTAAAATGTCATTTCTCATAAAGGTACATCGTTCATTAGAAAAATAAAAGTATTTTTTTTATTTTTGAAAATAAATTGCAAGTTTTTAGTGATTTTTTTCTTCAAATCTATTCATGTTTTTCATAGATAACGGTATCCACTCTTTGTTATCCGGTTTAGATTTTAGAAAATCAGTAGAAAATTGATGTTTATGGAAATTGCCAACAGGAAACTATTTAATGAGAACATTTTTATACTAATGTTTTTATTTAGGTCATTTTTAAAACTGTTAAAACATTTTTTTTATTGTTAGCTTTATTTATTTTATTATTATTTGCTTAACATATTTTATTTGAGAAGAAAATCCTCATTAGAATAGAAAATAATCATAGCCACATATGTAAATTTTTATTTTTTTTATACTACAAGAATATTAATTCGCAAACTCATACATTAAGTGTTTTTCGACGCATATGTTATCCGCAATAAAAAGCCATTTCCATTATGGGAATTGCAGGGACGAGGCTCGAGAAGCGCTTCGCAGAAATAATTAAACGTTCAGCCGGCAGATGACAGCGCAATGCGCAAAACAAAATCGAATCGATTGTCTTCGCCCCCGAAAAACAAGATTTTATAAATTTTATCCATAAAATTACCCAATTTGAACCTTATTTCAACAGCTTTTAATACAAAAGCAAAAATAATGACGTCACTTATTGATCCCCAAAAAATCCCAATATTAAATCGTTATAAAGAAAGAGAAGAAGATGATGGCGGAATTGAAATGCGTGCGTGAGAAATCCAAATTAGCAACAAACCGGCTAGTTCACCACAATTCAATAAGCAAAAATATGATTGTTAACTGTTTTACATATTGCCGAACAACCGTCATCAATCTCATTTCTTGTCTACACCTTTACGAATGTAACGTCATTGTTATGTAAATTATACAACTTAGATCCATTGTGACCACTGCCGTCTGATTCATCCTGCATCCCCCATCAAAAAAAATCGGCAATGGACGCAATAAAACACGCGTCCATTATCGCCGGCGAATTAAAATCAGTAAGTATTGTATTGTAATGTATATAAAGTTTAAAAGGAAACCACTGCAAGTATTTATTTTTTGACAACCAATCGTTATTATTCAAATGGAAACGGGCCAAGCCACATGTCGGGCTATGCGCGAGGTAGCGACAATTGTCGCTTGTTTCAATTCGGCCGATACATTACGTCATTTCATGTTTTGAAAATTGAATTTGACACTGAAATATTACCAGCATGAACGTCAAAACGTGTGATGGCATTTGATATCGTACACATTTCGTGCAGGAATTTGTTGTGATTTTACATTCAGTTTTTTTTTTTTAAAAACATCCGCTGTCGATGTAAAGTTTGTTTGGATAATAGGTACGTTTTATTTATTTCATTTTTTTAAATGGTGTTCCTTGTAAGTTGTAACTGATACCAGTTTCACGTAAATACAGAATGAAATGGAAATGGAGTGAAATATTTCATTAGATATGAAAAATTGCATTAGAAATCATGATATAATGCATAAAAAGTGATTTAGTTCAACGAGCAAAACCTCTCTTAATCATAACTCCCTTAAAGTCCTGTGCTCCTAGACTCCCAACAGAAAACCAATGCTGACCCACACCCTTAAAGAATTTAAGCAGAGCAGTCAACAAAAGCTTTGAATTTGGTTTAAGTGGATGTAATATTTGATATAACACCAGAGCAAGGTCAGATCTTGATTGAAGTTTAACTCAAAAACCTCCAAACCACTTGAACATAAGAAGTCAAATAATTATTTAACTTACATAACCTATATCAGCAATAATAAAGTTAAAGAGAATTCATCTCAACTGGTAACTCTGATTTGAAGGTGAAGACAGCAATAATACTCATAAAAATAGAATAATTTTAATTACAATGAATTATATTTCATATTTTATTACAATTTATAAATTTCACATCTTACAGGATGTACAATGTTGTCTATTTAATACAACTCTTTTCTGTTAGGGTTATGATAGGATCATGCATGATGCAAACTCAATTGATTTAGTTGCTTAGAAAATAGTTAAATAGATGAACTTCTTCTTATATGACTCAGTAATGTCTTTAGGTTGTATTCTCCACAAAAGTCTAAATGCAAACCCAATTGATTTAGGTGACCTTGTGAGTGAAGTAGTAATGTTTAATTCTATACTAGAATCCCTCGTGCCACATGGTTTAGCTTATTCTCCATACCTGATTGACTTAATGAGTCACACTTGATTTCCTTCTCCTTTGTAAAGTATTTTCAGAAGGAAACGATTGCTAGGAAGAAGTAGATATAATAAGTAGGTAGGTACTAGGTAGTGTATTTATTTTTGTATTTTTTTTTTTTACCATTTAACTTTAAACAGCATAATAATTAATCGTGGAAACTCATGGTTTTACCTCTTTTTCCGTATTGTATTTCAGTTTAAGAAGGGTTTTATTTATTAGGTTCGTAATTACTTATTTTACACTCACTTAAGCTTCGGTTCTGGCTTCATAGATGGATGCACAGCTGGAGCCTTGAGGTCTTCAATTGTATTTAGTCACGGGAAAAAAACTTTTTGTCTGTAAATGATTAATTAGTTTTTATTATTTTTGGGATATAATGTACATTTTTGCTATTTTTTTAAATTTTATTAGCCATTTATGAAGTGACTTTTTTTTAAATCAAATAATTACGTACATAATTTTTGTACTTAGCTTGTAATTAGCTTTTCTAAGACTTATGCAATCAGGGTTTGAAAAGTATTTGCACATATTGTAATACTAAAATAGCTTTTAGTCATCTAATCTAATACAAATTACTTTTTTAAATTTCTTACGACAGTTTAAGATACGTATCTTGGATTCGAGTTACACTCAGAACATGAGTATGATTTAACAGTGGTTGCAGGACCAGATTTCTTTATAATAAGCCAATTTCGCCATGGCGTAGGCGGCAGATTTTCGAAGAAAAAGATTTTTTAAATTAAAAAAATCATAATAAAAAAATAATTTTTTTTGTTAAAAGCTGACTTGGCTCATATTACAGTAAATTTCTAAAAAAAATTAATGAGTTGAGGGAAAAAAATCGCACCTGCGGTGCACTTTACAATCTAGATAAACTAATCATAAAACATATTTTCAAGTGCGTCTATAGTCCTTGGATACTTTGGTCTATTCGGATGTAACGATAGCCGTAGCCACGATTTAGAAGTTGTATTATTTAAGACAGACATAGCAACCTGTCAAAAATGTATACAGAACATTGACTCATTATGTAAGTGTAACTCACAAAACAATTAGGACCAAGGAGGTGTGGACTCGGTTTTGTCTTGCTGCTTACTTGGTGGTGTTTTTTGATCTGAACACCTTGTATGGCCAGCTTACTTGGCGGGTCCTGCTGTCTTTGGTATGATTATATTTACTCTAAAATGTGTTTTAAACATGTGAATGCACCTACACATATTCAAACAACCTTTCGAACTTAACTACGTACCGGTACACATATTGTATATCGTATTTATTTAAATCATTCCATTAGAGGCAGGTCCGGATTAAGACCTTTAGAGGCCCTAAGCGCTAAAAAATTTTGGTGCCCCATACATTTGTAATTCAAAATATAAACAATAATAAACCATAAGATAAATTTTACTTATCGAAAATTCAAATTAAACAAAATTTACACAGCTGTCATTGTTCATTCAATTTTGAAACTGACTATAAATTTAATTAATTTAATAACTTAAATAGTAAATTCGGCTATGAAAAATTTCTGAAGTACCCCTCCTATCCTTGATGCCCTAAACACGTGCTTATTTTGCTTATAGGTTAATCAACGACAGATAGAAGGGTTTACGACATCAGATTTTTCATTGGTCCATTGGATCAAGCATGTTTTAAAAGCCTTGAATAATTTTTCTTGAGATTTTTTGAAAATGTTAAAGGGTTTATAATTAATGTTGAAGTTATGAAAACGACAATATAAAAAAGTGAGACCAACTCGAGAATGTGAGAACATGAAATACACAGTGTCGTCACTCGTCAGAAACAGCCAGTACTCAATAATGTCCCTCGCCAAGCTCAAATGAACTGTTTGGGATACAAAATGATTTTTTGAACGTGTTCTGGAAACTTTAAAAAATAAATAAAAATCATTTCGGACGTTTTAAGAGATGGCAAACATTATTCAGTCATAAAATTTTTTATGTTGTACACCTTTAATGAAGTTATTGAAGTATTTCTAATGGCTCTTGCAACAACAAACAAATTACTTGCTAATGAATGATTAATGACTTATGAGCTGACTGTATTTCATCACATTAAAGGGTTTACGACATCAAACGTTTTTTACCTGAATAATTTTCGCCATCCCTTAAAATGGTAATAACTGTGATGTCGTATACACTTTAACTTGGTACTACTACCATTCCTATTTTTCAGTTTTCCAGTTTAATCTAATCATGATTGATTAGGTACGTTTTTATCTTATCATGAATGTTGCATGTTCTCGCCAATTGAAACTAAATTATACAATTGAAAGAAAAATTTTATAGCGTTTAAAGTGTGTCAAGTCTTTCACATTCCACACATGATCGCACTGGTGACCGAAAGGACAATTCAATTGTATCTAAAGCAATAATATTTTATTCTTTTTTTCCAGATGGGCACATCAGAGGAACTATGTCCCGGCCCAAACATCGCGTGTGGATGCTCGGATTGGGTTTCCTCGTCTTCTGTACCATGTTGTACTTCCCAATCCTGTTCAGTTTTCGACCCCCGATGGTCGAATGGTTGACTATGAAAAGGGACCTTAGATATTACGTTTCCGAGTTAAACGACACCGCCATTATATCTCCCATTGAAACGTGTTTAGCGTCACCTGATAACGAATTACTAATCATCGTCGTAGTTTGCTCATCTATAGAAAACATGGCCGCACGCGTTGCGATCAGAGCCACTTGGGGCTCCCCAGCCACGTACAACCAGTCGCAATTCCGATTAATATTTTTTCTAGGCAGATCCGAAAACGATAGTTCACAAGCTTCAATTTTCAGGGAAAGTGAGGAATACGGCGATATCGTGCAGGAGGATTTCATTGACACGTACAACAATCTGACGCTCAAGTCTGTCATGATGCTGTTGTGGGTCGGCCGACACTGTCAACGTGCAAGATTTCTCCTCAAGACGGACGACGACACGTTTGTACACTTAGAAGCTTTGCGAACAGCGCTCAAGCAGCGAGATCAACCCAATTTGCTTTTAGGGAGTTTAATCTGCGGCGCGATTCCAATCAAGGATCGGAAATCCAAGTGGTATTCGCCCAGTTCCATGTACCGCGAGAATGTTTATCCGAATTATCTGTCAGGGACTGCGTACGTGGTGTCGCGTGATTTGATCCGTCCTTTATTCAAGACGGCTTTAGAAACTCCTTTCTTCCACCTAGAGGATATTTTTATTACGGGAATTTGTGCGAGGAAAAATCGAATTCGGCCTCAAGATCACATCGGATTCAGTTACCAGAGACGGAGGATGGATCCTTGTTTGTTTCGAAGAGTTATTACTAGTCATAGGATGAATCCGAATGATATGAGGCGGATGTGGTATCAGATGCATCATGAGGAGGGAATCTGCAACGTGACGAGGAAAATGAGACTGAGGAATTATAACCCACAAAGATGCTTTGTATAATGGTTAATTTATCAAAATAATGCTTCCATTTTGAAATAATTGATATGTGATAAGCGAATTTGTTAGAAGGTGGATAATGCAGGGTATTATTTCGAGTTGTTAGTTTGTACACTGATTTTATTTTATATAGACGCCGGTTCTCAGTCATATCCTTATTGTTTGTAATGCATAGTATATTTACTGAGGTGGTATTTTGTTAAAATGTTTTCTAAGGTTGGGTGGATTGTGAAATTAGGTTATCCAAAAATTTTTTTGTTGTGATGGATCATGATGGTGATTAATGATTTTTTTCTGGTTTATTAGTGAGGAATATTGTTGATATTAATTACTAAAATGATTTAATTAGAATATTTATTTATAATGAAATTTTGACAAAAATGTTACTGATTCCGTCTTTTTTTCAGCAGTGCATTATTAATAGAATATTTATGACATTAAATTTACTCCATGCGGTCGATTTAATGGATTATTTCGCAGAATCAATTTAGTGAATAAGAGGGAAAAATCAATAGAGAAATAAATACCATAGTTTCAAATTTATCTGATTTGAGTTGTCTTAATTGTATTGAAATTTATATTGAAGAATTTATTGAAAAAATAAAAATGAGTAATTATTTGGTTGTTTTATGTTAATTTCTTTTAATATAAAAGAAAAAGGTAAAAATAAATTTTATTTAAGGCCGGAAGTTGGGTTTGAGAAACTAGTTTAGTTTATTTTAGAATTTAGATATTTTTCGATGTGGGGCAATGAACTTTTCAGTAGTTTGTGGTAAAACGATTTGGTAAGAGGTTTTATCAAAATTAGCTAATTTTGGTATTTCTTAGACAAAAAAAAGTAAGACACAACATCTGTCATCTGTTGGCAAATTTTAAAAACATCAGTCAAGAAAATGGCTGCGGGACGGTGGATGCTGCGTCTGCTCCTGATAATTCTCCTGTTCTTCCCAGACAACACAACAGAATTGACTGACTGGCAAGTAACGTAAGTGCAACTCAAAATTCTTATTCGTGATTTAATCTACTGACGAAATTATAAAATTTAAAGTGAAAGTTGCGTCTAGGTAAACAATTTAGAATGCGTAATGATGCATGACCGAAAAGAATTTACAAAATAAAATGACAAAAAATTCATTTTCATAAAAAATTGTTTTTTCCCTGCTAAATTGATGATAATAATTTTTTTTTAAATATACGGTACTTTCGCATTAGATAAGTAGACGTTAGAATGTTGGCACTTATAATTTGATATGTTAAAATATCCTTGAGAACATAAACAAGTTTTATTTAACACTTAGTGCGATTGCTGATTGATTGGACTGCGTATAACTTGCCTGCGTAGTATAACGTGCAGTAAATTCGACGTGCCAAAATGAGATAAAATGTTATTTTCATATATTTTTTTATTTTATTAGGACGCCGCGATATGTTAACGATTTAGCAACAGCTCTAGTTAGTTTAATGAACCGGACAACTGATATTAATCGCCTGGAAACAGTAAATTAAATAATTAACATAAATTACAATCACATTAATAATCTCTTTTTCGATCAGATTTACGGAGATTTAACTGGAGCTGAATTAAAACAAGTTTCTAAAAACCATTTACTGAAAAAAATGGCTAAAGATGTCGGAGCAGTCTTTGGGGAAAGAACGGCAGCTTTAAGAGTAATTTTTTATGATTTTATATTTATTAAATTATATTTTTTCATTACACATTTTCAGAAATTAATTGAAAGAGCTGAACATGCAGTTACGAATCATTTTAATCCCACAGTAAGAACCTGATGTTCATGTGTGATCATTAAATTAAAATTAATTAAATTTCAGAATGGCGATGTTTCGTTCATAAACATGAAAAAAATCGATGACAATGTCTTAAAATACAATCCAAATTTCAAGACTAAAGTTGATCTGTCTACATCAGCTGTTCATATTCCAGATGAAACTTCAGAAAAAGGTTAATTTTTTTTTTTAAATTCAAGAAACAGTTTTTTTAAAAAAAATGAAAAAAGATTAGATCCGGTTATTGAAAACGAAATAAGGTGGTCCGCAATGTTGGATAAAACTTTTAAAAGAAACCGGGAACTGTATTCCGATTTGAATTGGCAATATTTCGGCAGCCGAAGTGGAATGATGAGAGTTTATCCAGGTTTGAAAAGAAAGCACTTGAACTTGAATGAATAGGAAATCATAAAATAGTTTTTAATGATGTTGTTATGTAGCTTCTAAATGGCGGAATGCAGAAGACGCTCCAGATCCTTATGATGTGCGTCGAAGACCTTGGTAAAGTCATAATAATAGGGATAATATTACTAACTTTATTACAGCATAAAGGGCAGGGCTTTAAGAAAAAACTACTTCAACCATTGTTTTGATTTTGTTCAGACTGTTTGCATTTCGAGCAATGGTTAAAAAAGCCATTGTACTTCTCAATTATTTTTTGAAAAATAATTTGGGAATAATGAAAAATTAATTTAGTAAATCTCCTTCCTATTTTTTATGATAGATTTGTTTATTTGTTTTTATTGGCAAACTGTAGTGAATTTCTGTCATCATATTTGCTACTAGCAGGGCCAACAATGTGTTGACTCATTTTTCGGCCCTCTGACATATCAGTTTTATTGCCTGGCACTCTGCCATTGGCACACCTGATTCCATTATAAATCATGATAAAATACTGTTGATATTGTGAGTGTGAGTCTTAAATTAATGTTTTCGTTAAGTTGTGTTTGAAAATGAGATCAGAGGCCTGGAAATTGTGCGTTATAAACCAGAATTGGTTTATAAAATATTTTACAAAATTGGTTTTGGAATGTTTCTAGACATTCTCTTGTGTGTGCATTTTATTGGTCCATTGGATCAAGCATCGTTTAAAACTCTTAAATAATTTTTCAGAGATTTTTTGAAAAATATTAAAGGGTTTAAACCTAATGCTGAAGTTGTGAAAACGAGCAGATGACAATATGAAAAAGTGAGATGAAAAAGTGAGGCCAAATCGAGAATTTGTGACTTATCTCCTATTCATTTAACATGGAGAATACCAACTGTGACGTCAGAAACAGCGCCCTGCCTAGCAGTGGCCAACAATGTCCCTCACCAAGCTCAGGTTACAAAATGATTTTTTAAAAGTGTTCTGAAAACTTTAAAAATTAAATAAAAATTATTTAGGCCATTTTAAGGGATGGCGAAAACTATTCAGGTATAAAATGTTCGATGTCCTAAACACTTTAAAGATCTTAGATTTTACACAGAAAAAACCAACAGTATTTTATGGTTTTTGATGAAGAAATTTATTTAAAACTAACAAATTATTATTGCCATTTAAAAAACAATTCTACAGAAAAAAACCAAAAACAAATTATTTTCGTTTTCATTATTGTGGAATTTATTCCGGTCCGTGGCCTTATATGGATTTATGGTTGTGATGAATGATAATAATTTCTACGAATCAATATTGGTTAATATGAGCGCTGGATTTGGCACAAAGAGGAAAATTCACTTTAGAGCAAGCGAGAATTGAATAACAACCGCAGTGAAATGATACGTTAATTGAAAAATGTGGAATACGTCAATTTCCTGATTTTATTTCTACAACTCAAAACATTTTAGATCGGTCGTTCAAAACTAATTACACGGTAAAAAAGGGTGGATGATTTTATTTTATTTATTATTATGTTTTGGCTAGAAATCTTCAAATTTCTTCCCACGTTCTCCTTTTTAGACAAAAATGCAGACAGTTTTTTTTTAAAAAAAAAAAATTTGCATTGTTACATTTTTTAAAACTTAAAATTAAAATGTGAAATTATATATATGTTTTTAAGTGAGCAATGCAAAAAAATTAAATTCTATTACACTGAAGGTACATTGAAGCATCCACTTCGCCCAAAGATATGTTGATAATGATTGACACGTGAGTTTTCATTTCTAATTTAAAAAAAAATGAAAAACTAAACTGATACAAAATATTGGCAGGAGTGGAAATATTGGTGGCCGCACTTTACATCTAATGAAAATGTCAGTCAAATCACTGCTTAATACATTGGGTGAAAACGACTATGTCAACATTGCTGTGGTTAATATTTAATGGCCTTAGCGTACTGTGACCTTTTTTTAATCGACTTTAATGTTTTTATTGTAGTTTAGTGAAACAGTTGAATGGATTTCATGTTTTCACACTTTAGTGCAAGCGAGTACTTACAATAAACAGGTATATTAAGTAACATTTCTAAAATAAAATTCTAAAAAAATATTATAATTTGTTTAGGTTTTGTTTGAAGCGTTTGATCGAATAGAAGTAAAGGGTGAAACAGCTAGCTACACGAACGCTTTGGAATTTGCATTCAAAGAATTTAAAAAGGTTAATTTTTTATTCTAAAAAAATGATACAATTAAATTTATAATTTTTTTTTTTAAAAAAGAAATCGGTTGGTTCTGATTGCCACAAAGTATTGTCAATTTTCACATACGGCGATAGTGATGAAGATCCACATAAAGTTTACATGGCAGAAAACAATCAAACATTAGTACGCATTTTCACATATGCAATAGGTCGCAGTGAAGGGCCTTTTGACAACATCAAAGCCATGGCCTGCAACAACAAAGGTGCAATTAATCTAAATTAAGCTAAAATTATATCCAGCAATTGCTGCGTGTCTTTTCAGGTTATTTTAGCTCCATTCAAACATTGGATGCAATTCCAGGTGGCATACAAAACTATATTAATGTTCTTAGGCGACCAATGGTATTACCCGGTGGAAGACAATTCGAATGGAGTAATTTTTATAATGATGTTATGGTAACAATATTTTTTTTGTGCTGTTATTAGTGTTTTTTCTATAAATTTTACTTGGTTTTAGAGTTTAGAAAAGGTTACAGCGCTTAAATTACCTGTATATAACCGCTCTATAGATGATGTAAGTAGATGAGTATAATGATTTAATTTTGAATTAATTGGTAAATTACATTAGATGAATCAGTCGTTCGTTGGTGTAATTGGAATCGATATACCAGTTAAAGAACTTGAAAGTCTAGGGCCAAACAGACAGGTAAGCGCTATTGTTTCTATCTTTTCGTTGTTGAAATAATGAAAAAACACTTGCAGTTGGGTCCAGTTGGGTATAGCTTTGCTATTAACCACAATGGATTTGTAGTGTTTCATCCTAACATGAAAACAGAGGCTGATTATCTCGATGACCCATTGAGAGTCGACTTAGTTGACTTAGAAGAGGACTCGCATTTAATGAATGAGGCATCAATTTTAATATTTAAATTTTTAAAAAAATGATGATTTGAACGAGCATTTTAAATTTTAGTTACGAAGAAAAATGATTGATAAATTAACTGAATTCGTCGACTCGAAGACAATACAGGCGATGCCAAATTGGCGATATGTTTATTTGCAAGAGAAGACATATTTCTATACAGCTGTGGCTAACACACCATTGAGCATCGCTTTAGTGTTTCCAACAGACAGAAATTATTATTTAAACATTGATGCTTTTAAATTTAACGTTTTAGCAGGTAGTTATTACAACTAGTTGTAGTTTTTGTCACTTATTTAATTGATTATAGTTTTATTCTAACTTCTTTTCTAGGTTTGGGGGCGATGCAGAAAGATATTATGGTTATAGCGCCGTGGCCTTTTTGTCATGGATATCCGGACGACCCTGACGCAAATCTTGTTCAACTTATCAAGGAAGGAAATTGTTAGTCTTATTATAAGTATGAAATTAAAAAATTATGAGAATTTTTTGAATAGGCAATAAAGATATGGTTCTACATTTACTTTGGGATATCCAAAAGACAAAATCTCTTCCACATACATGGAGAACTTTATTGGAAAAGTGAGTACAAGTATAGTAGCAAATTCTGTGGAAGATTACGATTGTTTTTTTATTTGTTTTAGGAATTCCTTCTTTTCGGATTATGTTAAAACGATTTTCTTAGGCACAGAAGGCGGATTAACACGAATATACCCGGAAAGGTGAATTCATTCTTAGATAATTATTTCAATACGGTACTCAACAAATTTAATTTTAAATAGTTATTCATCCGTAAAGAAATTTCGGCAGTATGCAGACACTTGGAATGCAGATTATTATCGCCGTGCAATCTATGCAAAAAATAGTTGGGTTTTTTCTACCATTATAGATCCAGGTTGTTTTAAAAATTGAAAATTTTATAGCAATTAGATTAATGAATGTGTTTATTAGGTTTGAATGGTAATGGATCACGGAACATTATCCAAGCAGTTAGAAGTGTAACCACAAAAGATAAGAAAATATTCATTCCTGGAGGTATGAAATTGAGTTATTACATTAAAATAATCTTGATTTAGTTATAATTTTCAATTTTTACCATTTTAGTTGTTGGAGTTCAATTCGCAATAGAAGGTCTCGTGGAATTACTCGTGGAAGGAAATTTTGAAGCTTTAGGATTATTTGGAACTACTCGTAGACTATCGAATTATAAAATAGATCAATTGCCCTGTAACCAAAACGAGGTAATTAAAAGAGAAAGAGATTTTGAATCAATGACATTTAATTAAGACTAAAAAATGATTTTTATTTTGCAGGTTATTTGTTACTTAGTAGATGATGGCGGCTACATTGTTGTAACTAGCCAATACAATAATGTGGAAACGGTATACACAATTCATTAAATGTGTATTCATCAAATTGGCAAAGATTTTTCTTATTATTTTTACAGCTGAATAAATTTTTGGGTGACGTGGATCCTGAACTGATGTGGGTTTTGTATGAAAATCAAATTTTTGCCAGGTTAGCAATAATGTGCGTGAAGTAAATAAAATTAAAAGCAAAAATGATTCTTTTTTGGCTGCCCATACAGAAAAAAGACGTTTAATTATCAGGCACTGTGCTCTGAAATGAAAAGTGACATGAAATATGGAGTCAAAGACGCTATCGGCGGTGCATCTCGACTCGTAAATAACAGCTAAAAACGATAAAAACCGTTATAGGAAGTTGTTAATTGGATACGATTTTAATCTTTCAGTCAACGTTAACCGTAGGATTTCATTGGTTATTTGATCTATGTTCGTGGTTTTATTTGAAATTTAATTTATGCAGGTAAAAGTCTATAAATTACATACCGTAGTCATATTAAGTGGTATTTTTGTTTACATACGGTAATATTTTTTTGATTAGTTTTTTTCAGTTTTTATGGTCCGTGCCATCTCAAGCTGACATTGTAGTTGGGCCCGTGAATAATGAACCCTGCGTGACAGTTCAGCATCAATATTATTTTGGAAAAAATACTTCTTATGTAGGAGATTTTAGTTGTAATGCTTGTTATAGGTAATAGTTACTCGAAAATAATTTTTTTTTCCTTTTTTTTCCCAATATATTTTTTTTTATTTTTCAGAAAGATAAGTGCAATGCGAATGCAAGGAACAAATCTTCTTTTTGTAGCCATTGATGCTCCTTGCTCACTGAATGGCTTTATTTGTTCTGACGTTCTGCGTCTTCACCAAAAGCCAGAAAGGGGTAAATTGGCAAAAATAAGAAAGTGTTGATGTACACAAATGATGATTAATAATTCATTTGAATAGTACCACCAGAACAATTATGCAAACGAACTTCTAGATATCGGAAGAGACCAAATGAGTGTTATGCATTTGATAACAGAGTAAGTATTAGCCATTGAATCCAAAAAATGAAAAGATATGCAATAATTCTTTTTTTAAAAAGGAGAATGTGGAAGTATGCAGCAGTAAGCCAACAACTTAAAATGTAAAAGAGAAAGAAGATGCAAAAAAGAAATTTGTGTATTTCATCAGAACTCTTTAATTTATAAGTTAGTGCAATAATTGTTATGAAAACTCATAGTTTATCACTCACATCTACAGAAGAGGTTTGTTTCAGCATCTACTGTTTTTCTATGTAGGTGTATTTTGCTACCCTCCCAACACCTGACAGGGTTGATAAGCTCTACATCCTTGTTTTTGAATTTCAACTTTTGTACCGTATTCCCTCGGAAAGAACGGCATGCTGCGGGAAAAATCGAGTTTGACCAGATTTCGAAAATCAGACATCTGGTCATTTTTACGGCATGCCGTATTTACGGAAAAAATTGAATCATGCCGTAAAAATTGAATCAGCACCAACACGTACATTATACATAACATTATACATTATACAAACGTACATAAATACTTTGTATATATTTCTACTTTATTATTTATATTACACATTGCAGAATTTACCAGTTAGGCCTCTTAAGAATGGCGCCAGTAAAAATGTATGAATTTAAATTTAATTTCCATTTTTATGGTATTGATTGTTACGAGTGTGTCAATGTGTTGGTGTGATTAGTGAAAAAGCTTAAATATAATGCGCGTATGTATACGCGACGATTCTGGACTATTTTTGACTCGAATTTTCCGTCACCCTGGTCGGATTTGCCATTATCCGGCATGCCGTTCTTTCCGAGGGAATACGGTAATTTTTTTATTGGGTGTTATACCTAATTAGATGTTTTGACATAACATTTGAAATTTGGTTTATAAAATTGTGTAAGATAATTGGCTTGTAATTTTTTTAATGTTCATTAGTACAACAGTTAGGCTTTTCTGTATTGGCTTGTGACAGGGTTTAAGTTGTTGTTTAAAGGGCTTACGACATCAGAGCAGAATAATTTTTACTTTTCCTTAAAATGGCTTAAATGATTTTTATTTATTTTTTAAATTTTTCAGAACACCTTTAAAAAAATTATTTTGTACCCTGAACAGCTTATTTGAGCTTGGTGAGGGACATTGTTGGCCGCTGCTGGCAGGGCGCTGTTTCTGACAACATAGTTGGTACTCCCCATGTTAAATGCATAGGGTTTACATCACAACTGGTATCAATCGTGCAAATTCTCGATTTGGTCTCGATTTTCTCTCTCACTTTTCCATATTACCATCTGCTCGTTTTTCACAACATCAACATTGGGTTTTAATATTTTAATATTTTCCAAAAAATCTCTGAAAAATTATTTATGGGTTTTAAATGATGCTTGATCCAATGGACCAATAAAAAATTGATGTTGTAAACCCTTTAAATTGTTTCTTGTAGTTTATAGTATATTTTTTTGGTAGCATTTGCTATCGCGAATATCATTTGCTGGAGGCATTAAGGGTGAGTTGTGGGAATGTATTACAATAATCAAGGGGCGACGAGCCGACGACATTCAGAAAAATTGTGTACAAATTTCTTCACCACTTAGCATCTGGATTGAAAGCTCAGGTGTTGGGGGGTCAAATTTTATGCCAATTTTTGTAAACTTTAGGTAATTTTTTTAAATTAATGTTAGCACTACAACGGAGTTTAGTTTTTAAAACTTGATCAATTACAAAGTATTCTTTTATGACAAGAGATATTTAAATTGGATATAAAGATTATGAATCCCGCTTATATTTGTTGGTTATACATGAACATGCTTTTCTGGAAAATGACGTTATCATTTCTCAAGTGGAAAAGTAAAAAATGGAGTATTTACTCTAGTTTTCACTTTTCCACTTGATATATGATGACGTCATTTTCTAGACTAGCGTGTTCTTGTAAATGACTTAGTAAATGACCAGGTTTCTCGGATTTGTTTTAGTGCGAACATACCATGACATTTAGTTGCCATAGCATTTAGTTTAGTTAATAGTGAGTGCAAAATTTATTCATTTTTTAAAAAAATATTGTAAGTTAGAAATTGTATATTCATTTTTATTGATGTTAATTCTTGTTGTGCGTGCTAACTACTTAAAAGTTTTGCACTTAAGACCATTCAGTATTTCTACATAGACAAATTGCCTTGAATGAATTCTTGCAGTAATCTCGTGTCTTTTGAAGATTTATCAACTAGAGGCTATTCAATCAAAAATATGTATTTATATTTATCTAGATAATCTTGATAATCTTGATGGGTAATTAATTAATTTTGTATACGAGAGAACTCTACTTTTGTTAAGTTGTATATAGATCAACTAATTATAAGCGAAATTGTTGATCTTTACTTTACTCTGGTTATTAAATTTACCACAATTTAATTCAATGGTTGAGGAAAAAGTGATAAAATGGGCTATGCAATATTACAATAAAAAAAATTAATTAACTTAGTAGCGAAAAAATAGATGTGAGCATGTACCGTGAATGCGTGCGAAGTGAAAACAGCAATAAAAAAGCATTCTAACTCAGTTTGTTGCCATTTCGATGCACATCTGCGTCTGTACGCCTGGTGTCTTTAATGCCAGCGATTTCAAACTGACCAAATCCCTTTCTGTGCAACAAAAATTCAACAAATAAACTGCTTTATTTTGTAACTGGACTGTTGTGATTGAAAAAAGATTTGCCATTTAAGTAGTAAGTTCAAGTGCAGATTATGGTGGCGATAATGGTCGATATAAGAATTAAACTGTAATCGGGGTTTACGTAGGAGTGTTTGTAAACACTTCTTTACTACCGGTATTGGTACATTTACTCGCCTGAAATAATTTTTATTAAAAATAATTACCGTAACCGTAGTTAATTACTAATAGTACGGGTGAATTACCTCAGTGCCGTTAATTTTTTAAACAATTTCAAAATGGGGTTTCAGACGGTGTGTGTTTGTCTCAACAATCTTACCCAGCAAATTTTTGCATGGAATGACATTTACAATCCAACCTCGTTATAACGAACCAAAAAAATTAGGTAACAGGGTTTTTGCTATAAGTGACCAGTTTAGGATTTAAAATCTACCATTGGAAATTTTCAGACAGTTTGTTATACCGTATTTTGTCGATTAAAGGCCGCGGCCTTTATTACAAATTGCGGCCGAGGGGTGCGGCCATAATTCGAGGGCGGCCGTAATTCGAGGGCGGCCGTAATTCGAGGGCGGCCGTAATTCGAGGGCGGCCGTAATTCGAGGGCGGCGTTTAATTCGTTTGGTCATAAATTGCCTTGCATGTACGCAACTTTTTAAATTGTAAAACGTGTGTTTAATCGATTTTAATGTATTTAATACGTGCAAACGTATTAAAAACGTATTAAAATCATTTGAACACATGTTTTACAACTTAATAAGTTGCATACATGCAACGCAATTTAGACAAAACGATTTAATTAAACCGTAAACATTTCGAATAATGGCCGCGGCCGTAATTCGAGTGCGGCGTTTATTTCGAATTACAGCCGAGGGGCGCGGCCATAATTCGAGGGCGGCCGTAATTCGAGGGCGGCCTTTAATCGACAAAATACGGTAAGTGGTTTTCGTTATAACGAGTTGGACTATTAATTTCTGGTTTATAAAAGAAGAAAAGTATTCTTGTTAGAAGATGGGTAATAACTTGTACTTATTGCACTGTATCTATAAAAATAATGTATTTAATATTCGTTATTCTACTTTGCTATTGCACAACTGTTAATAAATATGGATGTCAACAAACCAGCAAACCATCTCAAATTAATCTGCTTGCTTTCCCCAAACTATTCAGATTCACTTTTGTCAGGTTTAAGACGTGTATGGCCTGAGTCGCCGCTTACGTCTATAAACCTAATTCTCTCTCTCTCTTTCTCTCTTCCCAAACTACAACATAAACATCCAAATGGTTGGCTTATTGGCTATTAATGTATTGCACATTTTCAACATTTCACGAATTAATTCCAAACAAGAATAATAACAATCAAAAATAACTTTGATATCTGTACAGATTTTATGCAAGTTTTGGAATATATATTAAATTCAGCTTACAGTATTCTCCAAAATAAATTATAATCGGAACAATTTGGAATAAATGCTAACTCCTAAGGGTGAATCAACTTTTTAACAAAACTAGGGGTAGTGTGCCATACCAAGACCAGATAACAGTGGCCGTTGAATTGATTATGTACCGTAATTAAATTCAACAACTCAACTTTGTTTTCTAATTATAAAGCAATTTTATTCAACATATTTTATTATTGTAATATACTTGAGAATTGCTATTATTTTCTTGTTATTATCACTCTAAACCAGTGAACAAACAAGCATAAATATCTGTTCAGTGTGAGACTGGTCTTACCCACTTCATTCATACGGGGATGGAGACTTAATACAACGCTTTGTGTAGCTGTGGCATCTGATGGTAGATTTCGCAACTTGCACCTGGAAACATGGCTTCTACACGGAGGATGCTGCCTGTGTTATTAACAATCTTCCTCGTAATCAAGTCACCTCGCAGCACAGCAGAATTCTCCAAATGGCAAATAAAGTAAGTTGCACGTAAATTTACAATTGGAGATGAATTTGTAATTACAAATTCGTTAAATGTGTAATCATATTTGAAACGACCCCTGAAAGTAATGGTACGGGTGGGCTTTCCTGTTTGACATTCATCAGTTGGAAGTCTAAAATGTACAAATTCGCAAAACAGTAAAACGATTTAAGAAACAAACAATACCTTTTTACGGAGTACTTCAGAATAAGCTTTTAATTTCTATATTTAACATGCCATGCAACGCTGTAATTTGATGTATGATTTTTTAATTGATAAGGTACTTGACAAAAATGGAATCTTTGATTTAAAATGAGATAATGTTTTGTAAATAAACAATATGACAGCAATAAAAACGCAACTTTGTTTTATTTATTCATTTTTAGCTACATTTTTATTATTTTTAATTATTTCATTAGGACTCCAAATTACGTCAGTGATTTAGCCGAAGCACTAGTTAGATTAATGAACAGGACAGCTGATATTGATCATCTGGAAACGGTAAACTAAATTATTAAAAATAATTATAATCCCAATAATATTTTTTTCTAAATTAGATTTATGGAGATTTAACAGGAGCGGAATTGAAGCTGGTTTCTAAAACCCAACTCTTGAAAAAAATGGCAAAAGTCAGTGGAGATGTCTTCAGTGATAGAATGGCAGCTTTAAAAGTAACTTTATTATTTTCTATTAAAATTGACATTAAGTAATTTTTTTATATTGCTCTCTTAGAGATTGGTCGAAAGAGCGGAAAATGCAGTGATGAATTATAGTTTTAATCCTATGTACCAAGTATGATGCAAATTTATAATTTATTATATTATAAGTATTTTTAATCATCTTGTTCTTTAAAAATACTTTAGGAGGGCGATGTTGCGTTTGTAAATGTGAAAAAAATTGACGAAAATGAATATCAATACAATCCAAACTTCAAAAATAAAGTCAATCTTAATACATCAGCTGTTCATATTCCAGTGGAAATATACGAAGGATGTAAATATATTTTTTCAATATTTTTTTAATGATACTTAATAATATATTTAATTAGATCCGATTATTCAAAATGAAATTAAGTGGTCTGGTATTTTGGATAGAGCTTTCAAAAGAAATCACGAACTGTATTCCGATTTAAGTTGGCAATTTTTTGGCAGCCAGACTGGAATGATGAGATTTTATCCAGGTTTGTATCAGAATTGACATTAAAAATGAAGCAAACAATAAAATTTTATTTATTTCTTATGTAGCAACTAAATGGCGAGATCCACCGGAAGATATTCCCGACCTATACGATGTTCGTAGACGACCTTGGTAAAATTATTATTTTTAAATAAACAAAACAACTAAAATGACTTATTCAGGTACATCGAAGCATCTACTTCCCCTAAAGATATGTTGATATTGATTGACACGTGAGTTTGTTTTAATATCTCAATAAATAAATAAAAAAGATAAAATAAAAAATGAAATATATTTAAAGAATATTACTGTAGGAGTGGAAGTGTACATGGACAGACATTACAAATCATTAAGATGTCGGTGAAAGCACTACTTAATACCTTGGGAGAAAATGATTACGTCAACATTGCTTCGGTTTGCTCTTACTTGAACTTATTTGTTTTTATATTGATTATCTATATTTTTATTACAGTTCAGTAAAACGGTTGAATGGATTTCCTGTTTCCATACTTTTGTGCAGGCGAGCAGTGTCAATAAACTGGTAAAAACGAATTAATTTTTTATTTTCATCTTTTATTTTTACAAATTGGTTTGTTTACAAATTCAGATTTTGTTCGAAGCCATTGAGAGATTAAAGGATGGTGAAACAGCAAGTTACAGTAAAGCTTTGGAATTTGCATTCGAGGAATTCAAAAAGGTTTTTATCGACCCTTAAATTTTGTTTATATGATTTTTTACAACTCAAATTGTAAAAAAAATTTATATCCAGTTTGATGCAACTAAAAAAACAACGGACGGATCAGATTGTCACAAAGTAATAATGTTTTTTACTGATGGTGGTACTGAGGATCCAAAACAAGTTTATAGGGCAGAAAACAATACAGCTGTAAACAAAATTCTAATAAGGAAAAAATAAAAAAATTTATGATTTTGTTATATAAATGTTTTAGGTACGAATTTTCACATTTGCAACAGGTCCGCATGCTGTTCCAGTTCATACCATTAAAGCAATGGCATGCAACAACAAAGGTGCTACTACTATTTATCACTTAATAAAGAAGACATTATATAATGATTTTTTTTAAAGGATACTTTACTTCTATTTCGAGTTTGGGTGCAATTCGAGATGGTGTACAGGACTATGTTAATGTTCTTAGCAGACCAATGGTATTATCTGGAGAAAAACAATTCGAATTGACTAATTTCTACGATGACGTCATGGTAATTCGTATTCATTATAATTATAATATTATAATATTTTTAAAAAAATAAAAATTGTACCTTTACATTACGTACAGGGTTTAGGAATGGTAACAACTATTACATTACCTGTATACAACCGGTCTTTGGATGGTGTAAGTAGATGAGTATGTGTGTAAGTACCCCATCTAATGGCATCACTCATGTAGGTTGGTCAGTCAATCGTTGGTGTAATGGGAGTTGATATACCCGTTAAATCCCTCGAACAACTTGGCCCAAATAGGGAGGTAAATTTGAATTGTGTAGGTTTTAATTGCTTGACTGATTCAATTGATTTTGCAGATGGGTCCGATTGGCTACAGTTTTGCTATTAATCACAATGGATTTATCGTGTTTCATCCAGATATGAAAACACAGGTTAAAATAAAAAAAAAAATAAATAAAAGTTATGGCGCTGACGTAGTTTCTTTCTCTTGGTTTATTAGGGTGATTATCTTGACGACCCTCCAGAAGTCGACTTAGTTGACTTAGAAGAGGACATTCCGTTAATGAATCAGGTTTTGGTTTTTTTACTATTTAGCAATAAATCAAATATTCAAATAAAAATTGTGTAATTGTACAAATCTAGTTACGACAAAAAATGATCGATAGACAAAGTGGAAGCGTCATCTCGAATACAATAGAGACATTACCAAACCAGAAATATGTTTGCAAACAAGAGAAAACGTATTATTACACACCGATCCCGAACACAACGTTCAGCCTTGCTCTAGTCTTCCCAACTGGTAGAAATTATTATTTAAGTGTCGATGCGTCGAAGTTTAACATGTCGGAAGGTTTGGGTTTACCGAAGGATAGTGGAGTAGTAGCACAATGGCCTTACTGCAAAGGTTATCCCGATGCACCAAATGTCAGTCTGTCTGATCTCATTAAGGAAGGAAAAAATTGTTAGTGATGTTTACTAAATGAGTAAGTATCGGTACAGTATTATTAAATGTTGTTTTTTTATTATTTAAAAATAGGTAATGAAGAAACGGTTTTGCATTTACTTTGGGACATCCAAAAGACGAAATCTCTTCCACACACATGGAGCACGTTGCTCGATAAGTAAGTGAAGGCAATAATCGAGAAATTTTTTTTGCTTAATTTTTTTTTTGTTTAGCTATCCTAGTTTTTCTGATTATGTTAAGACCATTTTTTTGGGAACCGAAGGCGGCTTGACTCGAATATACCCAGAAAGGTAAATTCCAAAAAAATAGTTCCGGAAATGACTTTCAATCGACTATTTTTTAGTGATTTGTTCGTCAAAAAGTTTAAGCTGTATGCAGATACTTGGGATACGGATTATTACCGCCGTGCACTTTATGCAAAAGACAGTTGGATTTTTTCTGTGATTGTGGAACCTGGTAAAGTAGATAAATTATGTTATGTGGATGGAATTACGGTACAGTAATTTTCTTAATTAGGTCCAACTGTAAATGATTCTCAGGGTATTATCCAAGCAGTAAGGAGTGTAATTGCCAAAGAACCGAGAACATTCATCCCTGGAGGTGCATAAATGAGTTTTAAACGTTAATTAATGTAAAACTTGAATTTTTTCAATTGAGTTTAGTCGTTGGAGTTCAGTTCTCGATAGACGGTCTTATGGAATTACTTTTGGAAGGGAATTTTGGTGATTTAGGATTCACTGGATCCAGTTTGTCTAATAGTGATAGAGATCAATTGCCTTGTAATCAGGAGGAGGTGAAATAGAATTTTTTAAACCAACGAAAATTCATTTTTATTTATTTATTTTTTATTTATGTAGGTTATTTGTTACTTAATTGATGATGGTGGTTTCATAATTGCAACCAGCCACGACAATAAGTTAGAAAAAGTAAATTTAGAAATTCAAATTAGGACAATTATAAATTATTAAATCGTTATTTCTCAGGTAACTAAATTCTTAGGTGAAGAAGACCCAGAGTTAATGTGGACTTTATTCACGAATCAAATTTATATTCGGTTAGTAATAAAATTTAATTATTTTTTAGTTTTATGATTTAAAAATATATATATATATATATATATTTGTATAGAAAGAAAACGTTTAATTATCAAGCATTATGCCCAGTTGTCAAAGATACTCTGTCCAGTGGACCTCGAATGGTAAAAATAAGAAATAACTGCTTAAAAACTTAGAGATAATTTGTTTTCATTATTTCAGTTTTACACCAGTCAACTTACTTTTCATTGGTTATTTGATTTAGTCGCATGGTTTTACTTCAAAATAAGTTTATGGAGGTATAAAATCAACAAAATTAAAGTATTTAATTTTTGCTTACGCGTGAACATATAGTTTATTCCAGTCTTTGTGGGCTCCTACTACGGAGGGAATTTTTGAATTCGGTTCAATCCACAAAGAAAAATTCAAATGCGTTACAGTGCAGCATCAATATTATTTTGGTGAAAACGTTTCGTTCACTGGAGAATTTAGTTGCGATGGTTGTTATAGGTAACATAACAAACACATTACATTTTTTTTTTTTTATCAAATAAATACATAATTATTTATATTTTAGAAAAATAAGTGCAACCAGAATGAATGGAACGAATCTTCTTTTCGTAGCCATCGAAGCTCCGTGCACGGAGAACGGCTTTGTTTGTACTCGCATTGTGCCTCCACACCAATATCCCGAAAGGGGTAAAGAGAAATTAAATTTAATGCATATAAATCGTGTAATTTAATTTAATTTGAGTAGTACCCTCGACAAAACTGTGTACACGCATTCCAAGGTACAGGAGGAGACCAACTCCGTGCTATGCGCATGATGACAGAGTAAATGACATTTTACCAGTGTATATAATATAACAAAACTTAAAAATTATATTAACAAATTTTTGCAGGAGAATGTTGCAATTTGTAACAAAGGATCAACAATTACAATTGCAAAAGATGTTATAATGCTGAGCCTAATTTTTCTTGCATTTCTTTCAAGACAGAATCGGTAAACAACATTAATTCGAATGGAAGCACTAGAGTTAAACACTAATTGCCATTTCTACAGTTATAATTCGTTAATTGTATACAATTTCGATCGTTATTATAGTAAGGATTTTATTGCAGAAACTCACTTTAATTTTAAAGAAAAAAACACTCTCATTCCTTCTTTAATTCCATCCCCTAAACATTTATTTTTTTACGAAATCATGCTTGTAAAACGATTATGATTTACACGTTATTTGGCGTATTAGAACCATCCAACAATCAACTGTAAAATTGCAAAAGCAATAATCAGTTTCCCATTGTCCTTACTTTGCATTTTAATCGCTTCCTTAAAACGTTTTATTCGTAGATAAGTGCTCCTTACAAGAAACTAATTTACTCTAATTGTGTGTACAGTTATATATTTAAGAGTAAAAATTAATTTTGATAAATTAACAAATGTGGTACAATAACATTTTTACAAATTTATCTCAGTTAATTCAATGCATGTCCATTCTGTTATTGTTTTGGACTAGGTCACATACAAAGAGCACAAATGATGCAAATGAAAAGCATTAATTTGCCAAAAGTCTGTGCCTTTTGGATGTGGAAAAATTTTCTATAAAACTAATATATGATAATTTCTTTACCCAAAAAGGAAAGAAAAAGATTAATGTATGTTTAGGAAGACATTTTGATGATACTGGAAAAATAAAAATGAGTGCATCGTGTAAATTAATGGTTAAAAAATGAATCTACATTTGAATCTACATCTACTTCTACATTTGTTTTTGGACACGAATATTATTATACTTAAAAATTATATAATTTACTTCGTAAGATGTATATTAAATATGCTAATCAACAGAAGGCAATATCTTACTACTGATTTAATACACTAGCAGCTATGTCGTCAGTGATTTAATAACAAATTCCTAGGCCATCTTTCACGACTGGACCAAAACCGAAACCACCTACTTCAGCGGCAGGAGTCGATAAAGTTGACGTCGATATGATAATGTTGGTACGATAATGTTGGTTTGAATATTGCTGCCATTTTCATTTTCATGTTCTTTTCTGTGGCCAAATACTTCAGAGCGAATAAATGTCGAATCGAATCCTCCTGAAAAATCCAAATTCATTTCCAAAATAAATGTTTTTATTGATCACACATACCTATTTTGGTGACAGACTGACTCGAATCAACTTTCGCATTAGTGGAATAATTTGGAGCAATTCGTGGGTTAGGAGTAGAATCTTAAAAAGTTATTAAGAAATCGTAAAACTGCTATTCCGTCGCCCCAAGAATGTTCTGAATTAAGCGCTGCGTTCCCATCTTTGGCCACAATCAATCGAAAACATTTATCAAACCATCTATATACAATCATTTAGATATACAATTCGAGTTAAAATCAAAACAAATCATTACCTATTACTTCTGTCACCAAATGAGTTTATTGCTGTAGCAACTCCATCTTTTTACATAGCTTGTAGTGACTTTAATAAATTATCGGTTTTCTGTTAATTAGCATATTTAATATAGATCTAATGAGTAAACTATACAATTTTTAAGTAGCCTACTTATTTAATACACTATGAATATCATTAAAACTAGATTCCAAGCACTTGACGAAACCTGGTCCATCTCTATTAGGTGGATATGATGTAACTACACTAGCAGCCATGTCGTCAGTGATTAAATAACCAATTCCTAGGCCATCCTTTACGACTGGACCAAAACCACCTACTTCAGCGGCTGGACTCGATAACGTTGACGTCGATATGATAATGTGGTTAATGAGTTGGTACGAAGAGTCTTTGAATATTGCTGGCATTTTCATGTTCTTTTCTGCGGCCAAATACTTCAGAGCGAATAAATGTCGATCAAATCCTTGTCCTAAAAACTCCAATTTAATATACCAAGTTCTAAACCCAAAACATGCATCAAACGTACCCATGGCAGCATTTTTCGTTAATTCGTTATGCATACTTGAACATTTATCAAGCAGCGGACGCAAATTACTAGAAAGTGGAGTTTTTGAAAATGCTTCGCTGCATTCTTTAGTTGCAGAAGTTGCTGGACGAATTGTCTCTGTTCGACCATGCCGAAACGCTGATGTACTGCATGATTCATATGATGCTACTGTGCAACCGGTTTGCCGATGATACGCCATCTACAAAAAAAATAAAACTTGAAATAAATTTTAATTTTATTTTTATTTTAGTTTAGAGTTACTTGAAAGGCAAGTTGCATCACTGAATCTGGACTAATTCTCTTTTGTTTGAGAAAAGTTTTCCCCAGTTTTGGAAACTGCACTACATCAACAGCCAAACCGTTTGTCGTCGCGATGTATTTATTTTTAGCGTCGGTTATAAACTGTTTGCATTTATCGTCCAGTTTGAACTCTAAAAATAGCAAATAATAATAAAAAATTACAATTTATTTCCAAAACAAATGTTATTCCGTGTATCGACCTATTTTCGTGACAGACTGACTCGGATCAACTTTAGCATTGGTGGAGTAGTTTGGAGTAATTCGTGGGTTTTGAGTGGAATCTTGAAAAATCTCATTAAAAAATCGTAAAACTGCTACTCCGTCGCCCCAAGAATGTTCAAAATTTACAGCTGCTTTCCCATCTTTGGCCACAATCAATTGAAAACACTTATCAAACCATCTTCGTGTATAAACAATCATTTAGATACACAATTCAATTTAAAATTCACACAAATCATTACCTATTGCTTCCGTCGCCGTACAACATATTCCTGAACAAATTAATGGGATCGCTTCCTGGTTTGGCATCATCCAAAATAAGTGCAAAAAGTGCCGAATCAATGCGATTCATTGCGGATGAATTGCCACATTGCATCATCTGTTCTCGAGCATTTGCCCAAGTATTTCGGTTTTCACTCGTCAAATAACTAACGGGAAAGTCAGGAGTAGTCACTTTGATATCCTCAACTATATACTTCATGCACTTATAAATGTGACCAGCATCTAGTATGTTGCCTAATAAAAAAATATACGTTAATTTAGATCATAAAACAAGGTCAACCTTAATACCATTCTGATCAAAAACATCAAATGTAAAAAAATTTCCATTTTTGATCACTAAAATGTGTTTCGCAGATTCATCTTTAAAAAGTCTATCTTTGTCCTTTTCGGGTATTCGCGTAGCATTGAATAAGTTTGAGTACTGGCTCATGTCTAATGGAAAAGCCTTGAAAAAATAAGCCCCATACCAGGAGATTGCACTAGGGAGGAGCCTAAATCATAATTTAAGTTATATAAATAAAAATTTAATCAACATTTTGTGATTTTTTTAATATAATTCACCTGGTAACTGTTCTAAATCTGTCATTATTGCTTTTGGCAGGGTTTAAATGATAAACTTCTGGTTCCAAAATCCCAGCACGTAGAGACTTGAGAAATCTCAACGCAGATATCAACATGTTTGTTGACCGAACTAACTAAAATAAAACAAAGAAAAATAATGATTAAAACAATTTTTCATGCAACAATTAAATCTACCTGATTATTATATTCAGTTTTCGGATCATCAATAAAAGACATAAATGGATTAGAATTGAGTACAATTGAATCACGTGACCTTAAATACATATCAAACCATGGTCCTAAAACAAACAAACAAAATTAATTTTAAAATCTCCTTTTTAAAAATATTATTCACTTCGAATTGTTACCAGAAATATAACTCGTATGTTTATTTTTTCTGTCATTTAATTTCAATTCTTCATGTAAAGCTAAAAAAAGAAGCATCCGGTGTTCCGGTCATTATTGACGCGAATATTCCTGATTTCAAAGCTGATTATTACATTTCCCTTCCTCCGCACGAAAATTCGTAACAATCTGCCTCGTTTTGTTTAGCTGTTCCTGCGATACCAAAGGTGCTAACGAAGTCAAGTATCTTTCGCATGTTTTATCCAAATCTGGAATTGGAAGTCGAGGGAGACTCGGCTGAAAATGTAAGGTAGGAGTCGAACTTCGTTGAATGTACTGATAGTCATCTTCTGAGCTGCTGATCTCGGAGAAGAAAAAAAAGATAATTTGCATTGGCACTCCGCACTGATATTTTTAACTCGTGTCATAACTTCAGATGACCTATTTTTCCCTTAATATTTACCTGAAATGTCTTCGTTGCCCATCATTAACTGAATTAGTTGCACACTATATAATCCACATATTTATGAGTTTATTAATCAATTATTATACACGAAGTGATGTCTTTTTAAATACTACCTTGAATTCGGTTCGATTTAACAGCTGCAAAAATGATGGTTGGATGTTTACATTGCTTAATTCGTGCAAATGTCTTAACTTCAACACGGTGTAACACCGTGACTTTAGCAGAGCCATAATATTATCATAAAAGATATGAGTGACTACTTAGTTGTGTGGTTTGTCACGTTAAGGCGCTGCTTCAGCAATGCCATCTATTACCAAGTTACTCAATGTCCGGAATTTTTATTTTCAAAACTTATTACAATCACATATCACAGTACACAACCGCGCTCATATTAAAAATATTTCTCATCAGTTTATTTTTCGAACTCGCACGTGGGAAAACCTACTTTGAGCAAGCGAAGGGCTGCACTTCATGATACCGTTCCTGAGTCTGAAATGCAATTATTCCAATAACATAAAATAATAATAATAAAAAATATATAAAAAGTGCTTTCTAAGCTTGAATTACATCATAATGTAAAGACAATACATAGTTTAAACGGGAAAACGTTTGTTGTTGGTACAAAAACACCGAAATAAAATAAAATACATCGTGACAACTTTGCTGTTTTTAAATCACGTGATTGCTGTAAAAACTAAATGCCGCTGCTGAAGATTCTTTTCCACTCCTTGTTCGTCGTCCTCAATATTGAGTAATATTTCAGACTCGGCATCTTCTCGTTTGTCCTCTTTTTTGTACTTCACTGTCATTCGGTTATTGCAGCCAATGTCAACTTTTCTTCTTTTGTGCATTAAAAAGTTGTCCACAACCCAAAACATTATTACCTGATAAAAGAAAAATAATTAGAAAACTCGAATGAATTAACGTAAAAAATTAATTAAAACATTAATTAATCATTTACTTACATTGACAATAAATGGAACTATTAACATGACTATGGTTAATTCTAACTTGGGATTTGTTGGAGGCAAAATTAACATTCGAACCTGTAAAATTTCATTTCAAAATGTATTAATTTTAAATTTTTGCAAATAAAATTCGATTTATGTTACTTTTTCCCAAATTTCAAATTGAATAAGAATAGTCATGAGCACTTTTTCAATAGACATTAAGAGAACGTACAAAACGGACTGTACAAGCCACGCTTTCCATAATGGTGGTTTTCCTGCAAAAACGAGAATAACGGATTGGAAGGTAAACAAACTCTAACTAGTGCATCAGTTTAGTAACATTCGTTTATGTATATTCTCTACCATATTCGCCAAAATTGAATGAATCCCAGCCCCAATGTCGAGCCATCCACTGACAAGATCTGATTCCGAGATAAATGATAAATAAACCGGCTGTGGAATCAAGAAGAAAACTCACTATATACCTAAAAATTAAACAAAATATTATATTTTATTTCTATATTATAAATGCCCAATTCACACTATGGCTGAAAACAGTAATATGGTAACTAATAAACGATACAATTTCCTCAGGAATCATGATACGTACAGCAAATAACATTGCAATTGACTGAAAGTATTTTCCGTGAACGAAATTCTACTTTTCCGCCATCTGTTTTGTGCTTAATTTACAGGAAAAAATCGAAAAATACGTCAAAAAAATCTATAAATCATTTGCCAGTCGTATTTTCAGCCATAATGTGCAATAAAACCCGCCATAACGCCTTAATTGATTAATACCATGTGCATGGATCGCCTTGAAACATACTAGCCAGATAAACATTCGCAAAATGAACAACCATAGCACCAATTCCTTGCTTCGACGTATCATAAAACCTATACCGTAATTAAACAAACAAAAAATGTTAAAATTATGATAAATATGTTTGAATGTAAATATACCAGACAATCCATGGTCTTCTTTCTCGTATCGGTTCACAGAAACGTTTCACTGTTTATGAAAAATCAATGAAGGTTTAAAGTTCGGTAATTTGATAGTAAATTCGATATTTGTTTTTTTGTTGATTTCTACTTACGCACTAGGCACAAAAATGCAAGACTTGCCAAAATTCCCTGTATAAGCAGACCAAATTCATCGGTTAGTGCTCCTCGTGGACATTGCTGAGGAATTTCAATCTCACTAGTGGAATTTAGGAGTAAATTAGTACTCATGACAAGTTATAGATTTAAATTCGGCTGACTGCAGTGGTTGACATTATTGATTGAGATTCGATCGCAATTACTAATAGAAGTTGATTTTGGAGATTTAGGTTTCATTTGAACACAAATAAATATTAATTTTCAATCGAAAATTTGAGTTATTCTTGGCACATCTTCTGCTCTTGTAATCAGATCAGCTGCGCGAAAGCCGCTTCCAACCAATCAAACATCAAACTCTAAACTCATTGGCTGTTTAATTTTAAAACTTAGTTTCGTATTTTATAAGTTTTTAATTTTTTTTTTTTTTAGTAGATAAAACTTGTATAAAAATATGGGTTTTTTAATGCAAGTATTTTACGGTAAATTTAGAAATTATTTTTGTAATTTTTTATAGCATATATAAAAGTACGAAATTACGGCGGCTTACTAGCTTGTGCGTTAAGTCATTTTTTTCCCTTGTTTTTATTTTTAAGTGAAGAAAATATGTTTTTTTCCTATCAAATGAAAAAAATTACTATCTGTAAACAAAAAATATACATTTTTCGTTTTTTATGTCTATTTTATTTATTTATTAAAAAATTTGAAAAAAAAAATTAAAAATATCGCTTATGGACGAATGTACTCAAAATTAATCACAATGTTGTTTCTTTTTGTTTGTTTATTATTATTATCACTTTTTATTTGAAATCGAAAGTTAAAATTCACTGGGAGAAAAATACTGATTAGTGATGCATTGTTTTTGTAATCAGTACTGAGATATGCACAAACATTTTTCGAAAAATAAAATCTACAAATTTCTTTAATCACAAAAGTTTTAAATCTTCTAAACTGTATTTAAACAACAACTCCTCTCCTGCTTAGAAACACGCGAAAACTGAAAAGTCGAAAACACACTCGAGACCCTGATCCTGAGGCTTGTCCTTGATGCAAGGCTTAATTGACGTCATTCGCTTGTGCCACTAAAACTACAGCCGGTCCAGTCAAGTTATTCCTCGCCGAACATATGAGTAATCTTTTTAAACAATAACTGGTGAGAGTTTAAAAATTAGGTGGTTATCACTAGACAAACTATCTAACTAACTGGAGTACTAGGGAAACACGAATGGCAGTTTTTTTTTACGAAAACCGATAATTTTTTTGACAAAAGAGCGCCGTCCGTGCCAATAACAATATAATGACAACAATAAACACAGTCTCCCAAGTTGAACGGTAAGAATATCTCTGATTCTTAATTTCTACATATTTAATCCGGGAAAAATAATTTTTACAAAATATAACCTTAAATCATTTAGTTTCATTTTATTAAATTAATTTTTCCACGAAGAAAAAAAAAGTTTGCCGGAATTGGAAACTATTGCATATATGATTAATCTGAGCTCTTAGTTACCGTATATGATTTTTATCATTCATTTGTAAACCCATGAAACTTCTAAGCCTAAATGTTTAATAATTGCGATTAAAAGCGTAAAAAGTCATAAGAAAATTGTTAAAAATAGGCTCGAATCGTGTTGTTTATTCTCTGCGTCATTTCCTCTTGATTTATCACTTTTTGAGAATTATTTTTTTTCTCGACCTCTGATTTCAAACACAGATGACTAACTGCTGATACACTAAAATAAAATGGAAGACGAGAAGAAAAACAATTGTGAGAAAGGTATATAATAATAATAATAATAATAATAATAATAATAATAGGAACTAAGTTTTATTTAATTATTTTTAAAAAAATATATTTTAGACAAATCTTGTGAAGATAATTGTAAAAAGAATGAAAAAGAAGAAACTAATGGTAAAGAAAGAGTTTAATAAATGTAAATAGAATTATTGCATGAAAAATTAATACATTCAGATGATACAGATTTTATATGGGATGAATATCTGGAGGAGACGGATTCTGTTGCAGCTCCACCCACATCGTTTATTCATGTATATTTAACACATTTGTTTGCATAATTGGATATTTTTCTTGACTTTATTCGGGATTTCTTCTTTTTTTAGGTGGAAAAGTCGCTCCAAAGTTGCTTTTCAGAAGGGATGAAATTAGAAGTGCGAAATAAAGAACAAGATGACGCTTACTGGGTTGCATCTGTTGTGATGACATGTGGTCCATTATTAAGGTAAAAAATGGCCCTCGAAGTGAAGATAAAATTGTAATTTAAGCCAAACTAAAGGAAATACTTCACTTAAAAGTTAAAAAAAAAAGTTTTATTATACATTGATTATCTTGATGTAAATATTTGACACCCATTTTTTAATTAAATAAAGTAGATATTTATGTTTCCCCTAAACAGCTGTTAAAATAATTGCATTTGTGTAAGAGTTGGAAATGTATAACAAATGAAATTTAATTATTTTATTTTTAACTATTTTTGGCATGAAATATCAGTTAATAAATTATAAAAAAATTATTCAAATTGATGATAAATTAAATTAAATTCGTAGATTACGTTACGAAGGCTACAGCGAAGACCGGTCATCGGATTTTTGGTGCGACATTGCCACAAACGAAGTCCACGCAATCGGCTGGTGCTCGGAAAATGGAAAGGAATTAATACCTCCGTCAGCAATTAAGCATAAGTTTTCAGATTGGAGTCAGTTCCTTAACACGGCTCTAGCCGGTTCCATCACTATACCAATTCACTTATTAGAAGCAGTAATTTGCGTTAGCTTATATTATCTTTTTAAATGTAACTGTATTTTCATCTTACAGTTTATTGTTAATGTTTAGAATGGAACAAATCCGATTGACTTAATCACGCAAGGCATGAAAATCGAAGTACAGGAGAAGCTAAATCCTCTAAACGTGTGGATCGCAACCGTAAATATTTATATTTTATTGACACCGACGTAATTTATTACTCATATTTTTATATCGTTATTCCAGGTGTTGGAAAATGTTGGCGGAAGACTTTTATTACGTTATGACGGTGCTACAGCGTCGGAAGATTTCTGGCTCTTTTATTTATCGTACAGGCTTCATCCGGTGGGGTGGGCATCTATTAATAAGTTTAAATACAAACCACCAGAAGGTATTATCTCATTTAAATATCAAATTACAGTAAGATGTTAATTTTTTTAAAATGTACTTTGTTTTGAAGCGCTTGCATCTCGGCGGTTAACCGACGAATGGGTCGACATTTTACAGCAAGCTTTAGAAGAAGCGAAGCAATCTCCACTATTACAAGACATTTTTAGAGTAAAATTTAAAGTTTAGACAACTTTGAAGTGTGTAAATTTGAATGTAAATTATTATTTTAGTTACAAGATTGCATTAGAGAACATAATTTCAAGGAGGGGATGAAATTGGAGATGGTTAACCCGACTAATCTAATTCAAATCTGTCCCGCAACAGTCACCAAAGTTTTAAATTCAGAATATTTTATTGTGCAAATTGATGACAACAGTTTATCAGATAAACAACCACAGGTGATGAGTTGCCATGCAGATTCATGCCTTATTTTCCCGAAAGGTTGGGCTAAGAGTAATGACCTGGCAGTCATGCATTCTAAAGGTGAGTGACATTGAATTCACGGCTAAATTGCGAGTTTATTATACCAATTTATGGATTAGCTGGCTGGATGAATTCAAAACACGAGTTCGAATGGGATGAATATTTAGCTTTTTGTAAAGCGGAAGTGGTTCCTGACCAAGTCTTTAATTTAGTAAGCCGATTTTAATATTTTAATTTTAATAGATGAAATAAATTTATTTTGGTTATTTATTTATTTTTTTATTTTAGTTAACCGTTGATCACGGTTTTGAAAAGGGGATGAAACTAGAGGCTGTGAATCCTTTTCAACCACATCAAATTTGTGCAGCAACTGTCACAAAAGTAGTCAAACATTTGTTGTGGATTCAGTTAGACAGCATCGATACCTTCCATCCTAATCACATTGTTCCGTATAATTCGCATGAAATTTTTCCTGTGGGTTGGTGCGAGAGTAATCATTACCCTCTGAAGCCGCCACTACATATTCAGCGAGGCAATGGACGAGTGGTAATGAAAGTTCCAATTTTTATTCAAGAAAAGCCTAAAAAAGAAAAGAAACGGGTGAATCCTGATGGTATGCATTAAGTTTTTTAAAATTCGATCTTTTTGTTAATATAAATTTTTTTTAAATTTTTTGTAGCTAAAGCCTGGTGCCCTAAAATATATTTTAATCATCGATGTTTTACCGGTCCATATTTGAGTAATACTCGATTAGCTCAGCTTCCACGCCATGTTGGGCCGGGCCCAGTGGTTCTCGTATTAAAAGAGGTCCTTTCAAAACTTATTAATGTGGCTTACAAGTCGAGTAAAGTGTTACAAGAATTGGAATTCAAGGGAAAACACAATCCAGACATGCAACAATGTGTTTTAAAAGCAAAGTAAAGAGTTAATCTTGATAATTGAGTGAATTGTAGCTACATTTTGTTTTTAAAGGTACAAAGGAAAATGCCATCGAAAGATAGTGGAGATTTTAAGCAACAGCGAACACGTGAAAGAGTTTTGTCGAGATATTTGTTTGAAACTCGACTGTTGTCCATATTTATTTGGGCCAAAACATGTCGGCGATGACTGCCCGCACAATTGTTCATTACTTACAAAAGCTAGATACGGTAAGTTAAGTAATTGTTTTAAGAATGTGTGCGTTGATTAATTTTTTTTTTTATAAATTTATTAATTAGCTTCTAGAACATATTCTCGAAGAAAAAGAAGACTTGGTCGACCTCCGATGGCCAAAAAAGATGAAAATCAACCAGCGAAGCGTGGGAGAAAAGGAAAACTGTTGGACAACGAAGAAACGGAGAAAACGAATAATAAAAGCGAAGAGGATGCCGATAGCAATGAAACTGAAATCCTAATGGAAGACGCGGAAATAAAAAATGGCCAAAATAAAGCAAACACTGCTTCTAATCCGCCGTCTTCACCAAACACTAATTCAGATGCTTCCAAAGAGGCCTCTCTAAGTGAAGAAGTTGAAAGTACTAAAACACCAATTATGGTACGATGCATTTACATTTTTATTCGTTTTCGACGTGTTAAATTAATTTTTGAATTTTAGAAATTTATTTCTCCATCTATTTTACGTCTGACGACTAATCCTTTGCATTGGAGTGTCGAAGACGTGATGCAGTTCATGAGGGATACCGACTGTGCTCAATTGGTGCGGCTGCTCAAGGATCAAGACATCGACGGTCAAGCATTACTTCTTTTAACATTACCTACTGTTCAGGAGCATTTAGAACTTCAATTAGGTCCAGCGATGAAATTGTGTCATCAAGTAGAACGTGTCAAATTAGCTTTTTATTCTCAGTTTGCTAAATAATTGACATGAGAATTTAAAATTTTATTATTGTTGTGCTAACAAAATTATGTGAATAAAAGATTATTTAGTTTTTGAAAAAAAAAAATTTTTATAATTTAACAAATATTCATTAACAAACTTGGGACACCCTAAAAGGTTTTTTTTATAATAGTAATAACAAAAGTGCGGAAATGATGTACAGGGGTGAGGAATGTAGTGCATAGGAGCCGTCTAAACACCAGTTTTGAAGCCATGTGGTCATACCGTACACAAATAAACTGTGACTTTGGTTACCACATTGGATTAGCATTCTTCGTGTTTCTTTAAAACATGATAGTTGCTCTTTTAAGTACCTAAAATAGAATAAAACTGAGTAGAAATTCTTTGAAAAGATTTTATTCTATTTGATATTTGAGTTTTTCTTTTTACCTACAAGTGTTGTCTTCATCAACGTCTAGTCGCAGCATTTGCTGCCAAATATTTTGTGGTAGGGTGTCTAATTTACAAACTGGTTCCTGACGAACACTTTCTATACAATGGAGATTTTCTAAAAGAACTAAAATTCCAAATTAAACAAATAAATAAATTCAAATTTTAGGTTATTATTATAATTACTTTTTAAGCTTCCTACATGTTCATCACACATCCAAGAAAGAAGTTTAAATAATCCATTCAACATGTAACTGAAGCGCATGCGCTCAATCAAGTGATCGCAATTGCCATCAAGCTCGCTGTAACAAGCAACGACTTTTTTCAGATTACTTGAAAAAAAAATTAAAATTAAAATTAAAAAAATTAGGTTATATATTATATTTTAAGAGATTAAAATTTTTTTTTTTTTTATTTAAAAAATTCTTACTTGCAATGAAATTGAATTTCTGGGTCATTTATACGTGGACCTCGACTACCCTCGACCGGTTCCATGTAAACTTCGAGTCCGCCAAAATCTCTTTCTAAATAAGTATGGAGGCAAATTCCCATTTCTGGTGCGGCTTCTGGACAGGCGTGATCAACTTCCGATGCACTGACACATTCCTTGAAGATGATGAGCAATGGTAAAAATAGTCCAGAGTTCATTGTACAATCAACACCTCGCAATTAAAAACACGCTTTTAACGGATTCATTAAATACAAGTCCTAATTAACCAGCTAGAAGTTTCGTCAGCTAACGAAAGGAAGTTTCCTCTCTTGGATCATGCAGGATGTCCGGCCACGACGAGAAAAAGTGAGGAGGGTGGCGAACCAAGAAGGTGGAGTTTGTATTTAGTCCAAAAAAAAATGAATAATCCACTAAAGAAGGATGGAAACTGGAAGGATAGGGTTGCGTTTTGAGAAGACGATCAGTTACACATGTTTTACATCAATGTCATACAGATGAGTAACACTCATAAATTCCACAGAAATCTCAGTTCTTGTTACACATTGCATGTAAACAAAAAAATTATAGATAAAAAGAATCATTGGAATGTTGATGGTTTTATTTCTTCTTTAATTTCCTGAGATTATTATGATTTTATTGGGTTTTAAATTAATAAATAATATTTACAGAACACAATTTTTTTTTTTCAATTTAGAAAAACTAAAAAGGAGTTATTGAAATCATTTAATACTCGGAGTTTCTTTTTTTATAATATTTTTTTTTACAGATGATAGAAATCTTGTGATTTATAAACAGCTAACCATTATAAAATAAAAGTATACATACAAACTATTACTATCAGATAGCGGAAGTCCAGGGTTGACCAAAATACACGTATTTTATAATTAAAATACATATTTCAAAATACATTTTGCTTGTTATTTGTATTTTGAACCCAATAGTATTTTGGTGTTTTGGTCAACCCTGCGGAAGTCTGCTCCTTTCCATTCCAACTGCGCATGAAGTCGGGTTCTATAATGGTGAAAAAAGTGTTTGAACTTTGCGAATAGGACCGAATTAGCTTTGGTTTAGCTTAGGGCAGGGACTTTAAGTCGTATGATAATTAATTTACTTTCAGTCTGTTGCCAGAAAATCGACATCCTCAACTTTTTCCTGGAGGATTTAGATTTGTTACAACAAAAATTTTAATTTGTATAATTGTCTTTTATAAAATCAAATTAATTTTAAATAATGGCGCGTATTAAACAATAGAAGTTTTTGAAAAAAAAATTTTCTTATTTTATTTTATTTATTATGAGCTGAGCCAGAATTTATTTATTTATTTATTTATTTAATTCATTTCACGCCAGCAAAGGTCATCAGATCATTGCAACATTCTAAAAATCAGACAAATAATCAGATAGGTATTTACGCTGAGAATCTAACACTATCGACGAGAACGTGCGCACGGATTCGTTGAATTCGAATTTCTGGTCGAATCTCATTGGTCGGCGCGCCTATTGTTAAGATTATTTAGCAGCATGAAAAATATCTAAAATTATTTTTGTGTTTTATCCCCATTTATCCACCTCTGTAACAAATAGCCGTCAGAGCGAACCACCCTACCCCAATTCAAAAATGGCGATGGCGAGATGGGAATTTACATTTTGTTATATTTGTTGTTGTTGTTTTTGTATTTGTTTCTTTATTTGTTTATTTATTTATTTGTTTATTTGTTTTTATACTTTTTCTGGATTTTTTAAGTTTTTCACGTTAGATTCTCTTCTCGAATACCACTCGCGCTAGTGATTGTCGAAACAGCTTGCAACCATTCATTTTTTTACTCATTGGTAAAACCATTCGTGCATCTAAAAATTGCGACCAGAATAAACCACTCGTGCCCTGCGGGGACTTGTGATTTATTCAGGTCGCAATTTTTGATGCACTCGTGATTTTTATCGAGTAAAAAATTCATTCAATCACAGTATAGCGCTTGTGGTATTACATAGAACAGTTTACTGCGTAGGCCGAGAAGCGATATCTATTTTAATTTTCGAACTGGTGTCTATGGATGAGAAAACAACAAACACTGTTGCCGTTAAATGTAAACATAATTATAAAATCGAAATTTCAACAAGAGAGACACAGTACTTTATAGCCATATTAAAGTAACCGAATTTGATTTAATTATCCAAAAATATGAATCAAAACATGATTTAAATAATTTATATAAACAAATTTTATTTAATGTTGTCCACCCTTGGTCCGCCCCACCTAGAGGGATCCACAGTTCGCATTAGACATAAAGTAAAAGTAACGTAGAGACTTTAACCCATCACAATCGATTAGTCTAGACAAACCGAGAGGTAACCTTAACATTTTAAAAGTTAACATTTTAAAAGCCTTTTATCTACCGGTACTTACGGCTAACAGTAAGTTACATCATAGCTTTACCCACGAAACAAAAATAAAATACATAAAAGGTCACACAAGACAGTCGTTGCGTAGCAACAGAAACAAAAGATTGACTTGATTGACAATGATTGACTTGCTGGAAAGCAAATTATATATACGGTACCATTTTTTATTTTATTTAAGGGAAAACAGTAGTAAAACGAACAAAATTTAATGGATAGAATTCTCTGCCTTACTTAAAATGAGCAATGTTCATCAATCATATAACATATATTAACATCGTAAGTTGTGTGAGTTTTGCCATAAAAGTAAAAAATAACAGTAGGAAAATAAATATCGATGTAACAATTTACTCTCTTTTATTATTTACTTAATGTATATAAAATATCGATTTGACATTTACAAATACGGTAATTGCGTAAGCTGTGGACATGACTTATTAATCTTTGCTTAGAATCTTTAAATTGTCCATTTATTTACAAAATATTTTTTTTTTATTTTATATATTATTTAAATTCTTTTTCAATACTCGAAATCAACTGTTCATCCGTAAAATCCAACGTAGATGGCACTGCTCGCTCTTGTATTTCTGCACACCGTATCCTAGCAACCAAATGTCAAGATAGAGACACTAATTAAATCGAATGTTTACCTTAATACCAAAGGCTCTCCATTCGGCCTCACAGATAACAAGGTTTGGTCATCACACGAATTTGATGTAAAATTTGGCTAATGGAGATTTTAAATTTTAACAAAAAAAAAAAAAAAATTAGTCTGGAAAGAACAATTACCGTACTATATACCATAACTACAATCGATTACTAATTAACCTTTTTAGCTGCATTTGCTTGTTTAAATTTTTCTGGGTCGAATCCATCAATCACAACCTAAAATAGTTACAAAAGCGTATTAAATGTCAAGCGCCGATTATTTACGATTAAACCAGAATGTTATTAGTTGCAGTGCAGTCAACAGGTTTTAACAAAAACAAACAAAAGATAGGACTATATGATTATATGACCTACACAACATTTTCACGCTTTATTAGAAAGGAAATCATTAACCCACTCGCCAAACATGCAAAACCTAAATCAATTGAACTTGACATTTTAAACCGACAAAAATCAATGGCACAAACATCATCAACTATGACAACAGTTAGAAATAAATTATCCAGTACAAATTATGGCTAATACGAACATCATCATCACTAAGACAACAGTTAAAAATGAATATTTGATATAAAAAATTAAATACCTTTTCGTACTCCCATTCGTCTTCACTCTCCTCTTTTTCACTACTTGCTGTTTTTGATGTTGATGGAGCTGTTTTGGGATGTTTAATTGCTGGTTGTCTTCTTAATAGAAACTGTTTTCCTTTAGCTAGAATCCCTTTCGCCTCAGTATTATCACTTTCACTTTCTTGTTTAGGGCTTTTTGTTAATCTAGTAGGTGCACTTGTGGATTCCGTGGGTTTGCTTTTAGTGTCTTCTTTTTCTTTTTCTTTTTCTTTGTCCTTGTTTCGTCTGCAACGCCTTCTTTTACTCTTCTCTTTAGAAGTCATTTTCTCTACCGATTCAAAAGTATCCACAATAAAATGCATGTTACTTTCCAAAGTTGTTTCCTTGTTTTTTGCAGGTGCTTTTTTGCTAATGTAATTGTTGTTGTTATTGGATTTTTGTTGTAGTTGTGTAGTTTCTTTGCGCGGTCTGGAGTCTTCATTAGAAATCGATGTGGTTGCATTGTGAGTTTGAAATAATTCCGGACCAGAATGGCCAAAGGAGCCATCGTTAGTTTGATGTCCTTCTTTGCTAGCATTCGAGCCCATGAATTTCGTGCTGTTATTACTATGAAGGAAACTAGTTCTCTACCTGGTCGATTCTAAGTGGCAACTGCGTGGCTCACTACATAAACAGCAATGCACCACGGGATATGTTTGGCAATCGTTATTTTTTCATAAAAGTGTTGGCTTGTCACTGTAAAATTTATACTGCGCTTACCTAGCTTGCTGCTGAACACTGTTGACATAAGAAAAAACTTTACTTGTTTTGTAGGTATTTTTTTAGCTTTTGAAACTTACAAAAAATTCCATGTTAGAGTAGAAAGGCTTAGTGGCCATAAGATTAAGGCTATTCGCACAGATAGGGGTGGGGAGTTCACCTCAGGTGAATTTGAGAGTTTTCTAAGAGAACTAATACGAAAACTGGTATGTACCTAAAATACAACAAAAATTTTTTTATTTTTTTAATACATTAAAAGAATTTGTACATTATTTTTTAAACGAATGTTGTTTAATCACTTTTACGTAAATACTGTATTCTTCTGCCTGAGCACATTTAGTAAATTCTCCTCCACTAATGATTCCTTCTACTACCCATTTGGAATTACTTCTATCTGCAGGTAACATTAAAGCACCGCCTGAATCGCCATTGCACGTATCACGTGTACCACCTAATTTTTTACATTTTTAAAAATTAAAACGATCATTTTATAACTAAAAAGGAATTGTAATACCTTCGTTATAACCAGCACATATCATGTTTTCTGTAATTCCTCTATATCCTTTTTCCGCATATCCACTTGTTGGATTTTTCAATTGAGACAAGTAGAATTTTAAGATTATTTAAAACAGATGACATGTTTTCATTCTCGGTTAAACCCCATCCGATAACAGCTATTTGCGTAATTTACGTAATACGTGCAAATAGCCTCTGCCTTTTAAATATTCTGGTCAAATTGGTTTACGATTCGATTTGACCAGAATACTTAAAAACAACGCCACCTATCGGAGCTATTCACAAACAAAAGTCACATGTTCGCGCCAGGAAAATGCAATAAAATCACATTATTCCGCTATTTGAAAAACAAACTGCATAGAAGTGTTTAGCATATAATACGCTATCTTTTGAGGTACAGAAC
The DNA here is from genome assembly GCA_000239455.1 of Strigamia maritima. Taxonomy (NCBI): domain Eukaryota; kingdom Metazoa; phylum Arthropoda; class Chilopoda; order Geophilomorpha; family Linotaeniidae; genus Strigamia; species Strigamia maritima. The sequence goes on along the minus strand of JH431845.1, from coordinate 133,299 downwards.
GTGTGTTTGTATACAGTATTTGGCTCAAACCGAAATTAAGTGTTTTGATAAATCGAGCGCCATTTGCAATTTTTCAAACATTGACATCGAAACTTTCAAAATTTACTTTTTCTGTATCATTTCAAAAATCTAAACTTACCATCTGATGCAAACTTAAACTTCCCATATCCCTGTCTTGTTTACAAAATCCACAATTCTCTAAAAAGCACCGAAAAACGCAATCGAAGCTTTCAGCAAATCACATGAGAGATAAAACAACTTTTATTTAATCGCTACAGAGAGAAAGGCAGACAAACTGATCAAGGTAACTTAAATCATGCGAAACTGACAGCTAACTAAAGTGAAGTTAGGATTACATACATACCGTAAGTAACACTAAAAATATAATAATGACAATTAATACAGACACGTCAAAAATCGCAGTGTTTTCGAAAGCAGAATCGAAAGCACTGCAATTTTTGACTTGTCTGTATTATCATTATATATAACTTTATTTTTATTTTTACAGTAATATGGCACATATTGAAAATAGATGTTTTGGGATGTTTAACACTATTTTTGTTTACTATTTCTCAGTGCACTTTTTTTCTGGAGAATTTCTTGGTTTTACTAAATTTACTTATAAATTTCAATTTTTAACCATAAAATTTTACCACAAATCGATTTAATTTTAATTCCACTCCATCTTCCATTTTTACGGCAAATCGTTGTTTCATTTCCAGCTGTTAATAAATAGCCACTGTTGCAAAAATATCGCATTACATCACTTTCTTTAGCCCTATACGGAGATCCAGTAAATGGATCCACATAACCATGTACAGGTGGCATCCCAATACTATAAAATTGTCAAAATTATATATTAAGTATGTTAAAATGTAAATTTATTGTTTGGCATTTACCTTCATCACACAACATTCCTCCTCTGGCTTGTGGACACAGAAAACATCGATTTGTTATGTCGGAGCGACATTCTTGACACCCTTCAAACGTCTTGCATATAGCGGATTCAGTTTGACATGATTTACATAACTAATTAGATTTTCTCAAAGTTGCACATCTATATGAAAAAATTCCGGTAATTATATTCCCTCATTCTGAATTGAAATTTTAGTTTTCTTAACTGTTTACCATGTATTGTAACTGTCTTTCCACTTATTCCACACGGGCATGTCACACTTGTAGATGCACAAGTTCCGTTTCTAGTTGTAGCTCCATTAGAGATGTCCAAGTTGATTATAATGAAATAATTAAATGAATAAAGTAATGATGTATTTTGGCATAGTTTTAGGGTCGTTGCAATAATCGTGAACAAGTTGATGGGGTTTAATTACAAATGTCTTGGGAAAATTTCAAGAATTCTATTACGTAGAAACTGACGTCAGAAAAGCAGAAAAACAGGCTTTTTTTGTATACTGATGTACAGGTAAGAGAAAGAAGATAACATAACTGAATATTAAAATTGCAATAAATATCACAGGCACTGCAGGATGCTGACACATTAAGTCAAGGTTAATGCTATAGCCACTACCTTTTAACCTCGACCTTGTTGTTGTATTTACGTAACTAGTAATACAAGCCGACCCTATATGTAGGTGCTTGCAGTTAGCAAGAGCATATGCAGCATACATGGCATACATGGGTGTAAATATAAATAATTAACCAAAATAAAACCAAGGTGGTTGAAAAAAAATTTTAATTTTTTTTTAAAAGTTGATGTAATGCAAGCCAACCATTGCTCAATCATTCTTAAATTTAATAGAAAGCTGAGACAATTTGGCAGATTTCAAAATTTTTAAAATAAAAAATTTAGTTTATTTCTTTGCTGCTATTTTGAATTTTGCCACAATTCGGAAAAATCGAAATATCATATTTTAAAAAAAAAATTAATATCGTGCTTGACGTGCTTTGATGAGCATTGAGCACCCCATTTTGAACTGTGAAAATCTAAATCCAAATAAATGTAATGCAAGCCAATTGTTGCTCTGATTGAATCATTATGAAATTTACTGAATATGTCGCCATTTTTTTAAATACAAATTCGCTCTGCTATCCGTATCGGAAAATGGAAATAAAACTGCCTCAGTTTAAAAAAAAAATTATATTGCCGTGATTAGGGAAACATAAGCCTAATAGATCTAAAACCGTAATTTTTGTATCATTTTTGATTTTTGGATCATCGTTTTCATCGTTTTGGATCATCGAATTTGGCACTATTTTCAATATGACGTCATCCTCTAAATTTCTTGCACGTTGCGTGACGTATCAATTTTTCATCAATAATGAAATAGTAAATTCCCTAAAAACTACGGTATTATAATTTAAAATTGGCCTCTAAAGTTAACTTAGATGTTAAATTTTTCTTGGCACGTACCAAGATTATGAAAAATTGGCCAAATTTCACGTCAAACTGTTATAAATTCAGCGAGATTCAGCCGTTACAGGCAAAATACTCCCCACTGTGACATGTTTGGACGGCGGCTGCTCGCTTGTTCATTACAATGGTTTATATTTATATTCACAAACAAGAGACAATAAAAAAGATGAAAAATTAATTGCATTTTTTTTAATATAAAAATTTAATGCAAGTAGATTATTAATGATGTAATTTATCTTATGTTTTAAGGATTAAGTGAAAAAATACTTCAACCAAAGAACACTTGCGAATTATTCTGACATTGATCAAATGGACTTTTAAGAAATTCGTACAGTCCTGTTGTACACAAATCACAACTCAAAGTCTGCATATTTATTACACGTGCTGTTTGTTAACTTTGTTGTTTTTGTTACGAATATTTTATTGTGTGTGTAAATGGGAAAATTTGTCATTATTATTTTTCCCGAATGTGAAAGTAACTATATGAAATAGGCAGTTTTGGATTGTTGCCAAAACAAGAGGGTTGTTGCCCTTGAAACTAAAAGTGTATATTGATTTGCTATACTACGCTAAATGCGAAGTACAATATAGTTTAAATTAGGTAAACGTAACCTGAAATCTGAGCGCAGCATTGTGTAACTTCTGCTTTCTGGAGTTTTGTTGCAGATCACTAAACAAATCCCTCTACATATATAATTCCCCAATATGTATATACAGTATGTCCCAGAACCAACGTCCAATTTCTTCTTTTTTTTTTTTGTATTTATGTTTGCTGTTTGTGTTTGCGTGGGTATTTACGCACAAATCACAACAAAAAATTGTAAAAACTTTCAACAAAAAAAACAAAAATTCAAAAATCTCAAAACACTAATGTAACTCATAAAATGGAAGCAAAAATAAATTATTTTTATTTTTATTTTCTAACAACTAAATCAAAAGCTTTTTATAAGAAAATCCATGATGAAGTTCATTACTTCATCCTAAAAAAAATCTCTTGTTAGTTTGATTTACAAATGCTGAAAATTCCCTCCATTGTTCTCAATGCACTGATTAACTTTCAGAGAACATGCTTGTCGAATTGATACCAATGTATCTCGAGAAATGTTTTGAGTATTTCTAATTATGCTTGCTTCCAGTTCTTGAATTGTGCTAGCAGGATACACTATGTTTTTCAAGTACCCCCATAAAAAGAAATCCATTGGGGTGAGGTCCGGTGAGCGTGCTGGCCAGTTAACTGGTCCTCCCCTACCTATCCATCTACCTGGAAATTTTTCATCCAACCATTGACGAGCAATTCTTGAAAAATGAGGTGGTGCACCGTCTTGCATAAAATAGGGATTCATGTCGGCATTTGCATCCAGCAGAGGTTCTAAGACTGGCCAAACCTGATTATTCAGTAGGTCCCTATATCGTTCTCCTGTTAAATTGTCATTGATAAAAAAAAGGCCCGATGACAACATCATCCCATATTGCACACCACACATTTAGTTTTTCAATGTGTTGAGAATGAGCATGTGCAAAGTTGTGAGGATTTGTTTTTGACCAATGATAGGTCCAATGCCGACTAACTTGTCCATACCTAACAAAAGTTGATTCGTCCGTAAAAATAATTTTTTTGTAAAATTGAGGATCTTGCTCAATTTGCTGCGCCGCCCATCTGCAGATTGTAATCGATTTACAGGATCTCTATCGAGCAATTCTTGAACAAATCTTGTTTTGTATGGATGTATCTTATTAGTTTTCAGTATCCTACAGACAGAATCCTTTGATATTCCACTGGCTTGAGCACGTTGACGCACAGACAATTTGGGTTCAACTTCTACACTGGCCAGAACGTCAATAGTGTCATTTTCTGCTGTTGCAGATTTTGGTCGACCATGTTTTATTTCCTGCACAGAACCTGTTGCAAGAAATCTTTTAATCAACCTTTCTACAACTTTGTGAGAAGGAGCTGGTTGATCTGGATGCAACTTAGCATACAACTGACTTGCTTTACTTTGATTTTCGCCATTACGGAAGTACAACAAAAGCAATTCAACAAAAATTTCATTTTGTAAATGTATGTGGTGCCATGTTTTACAATAAATTTGTAAATTACATTGAAATGTAATTTGCATAAAATTTTAAAACACCCCAACAAAAAATGAATCCAGCCATCAGTGATTTATCTTCAAATTTTAAACAATCACAATACACTGCTATTTATCTTTGTTTTTTCATAAAATTTTTTTATTTTTGCTTTTAAAATTTTCTTTGCTACCATTTTATGAGTTACATAAGTGTTTTGAGATTTTTGAATTTTTGATTTTTTTTTGAAAGTTTTTAAATTTTTTTGATGTGATTTGTGCGTAAATACCCACCCGCCCTGGTGCTACATGGGTGCTCTACCACTTTCTAATTAGAATTAATGCTCTATCTCTTACCGTTCAAAAGTTACAAATTGAATTCTGTCCTTTCCAAGGTCAGAGGTCAAAATTTGAGGGTGCCATCAGATTTGCAATGAATGATTTCCTATATGAGTTTTATTTCAGCTTTCTGATATCTCAAGTTATTTTGGAAATTATTTGGGGGGTCCAGACTTTTGGGACACCCTGTATATATATATAATTTAAAAAAAAAAAAAAAAAAAAAAAAAAAGGACGTTGGTTCTGGGACATACTGTATATATATATATATAAATATATAAATAGCTTAATCAGCGAGCTACGATTAGTGTGAGTAAAGCACGCAATTTCATTTCAATGGCTCAACCATTGGAACATGTGGTTTGCTGGAGTTATCATGTTGGTGTTTGGTTTCTGTATTAGTTTGAGTTCTGGACAATACGGCAACACCAATGACAACCAACGATCAATACAGTGACATCGAAACAATGACGCAACGCTCAAACCTTGTTACAATGACTCAAACCATTGGAACATGTATTTGGTCATAACGAGGTTTGGCTGTCAATGCTATAAAGCTACAAGAATGGAGCTCATGCCAGCATTAGATTTTTGTGTTTGGTTGAGTACTTGAGTACATACTGAGACTGGTTAAGGTTAGGTAGCCAACGGCTGGCGTTGGATTAATCTCGCGACGCGCCGCGAGCGACTTTAGGCTATGTGGTGATACTGACAACGTGGTGAAACGAGCAAATGTTTGCCAGGGTTTGCAAGGGCGACTGATTGGTAGTCCCGTGCCGTGGAATTTCCATGGACACATCTTACATATATAAGGAATTTACACAAAAACACAGTTTTGAAGGTTGGTGTTTATTTTTATAATGTTGTCATTTCAAATATAAAAAATTACACAATATATGGTCTTGTATGTTTAGTATGGTTTGATTTACAACAACAAGCAGGGACTATGTTTTGCGTAGCCATTAACGCAGATGGAAATGCAGATGGCAATGCAGATGGCAATGCGCAGTTCATTTTTAGCATCAAGTTATTGGGCAGCGACTATATACAGTAGCCCACTACTGAACACTGTTGACATAAGAAAGTAACTCTACTGTTTTATAGGTATGAATCTATTACTGCTATGTAAATTATTATATAACTAGAAGCATCCCGTGGAAAATCCACGGTGCTAGATATGTGATTTCCATAATAAGAGTAAATATTTGGATCTGCAGTAATGTAGTTGAGAGCTGTTAACATATTTTTATTTTCGATTTATATAGCGACCAAAAAAACATTACCACAGACACAAATAATTACCCTTATCAAGATCTTTTCCTCCAAACACTACATCCAAATTTTAAATTTTAAATTGTAAATTGTATTTCTGAGCTAAAAATAGTTTGGATTTATGACGTCATAAGCCCAAACTATTTTTAGATCGGAAATACAATTTGGGCGCCATTTGGATGTGACGTCATATGACGTCATACGCCAATAGCCAATCACGTTAGCGCTACGGGACAGACAGACAGAGACTGGGAAACTATATAGATGATGATGATGATGATGATGATGATGATGATGACAAGAAAAATAAATTTTAATATTTTTTTTATTACATTATAAAAGCATATGTACATCACTTTGAAAACATGTGTTGTTTAATCCAATCAATGTAGTTTCTCACTTTGACATAACTACCGTATTCTCCTGCCTGAGCACATTGACTCTCAAGTGATCCTCCCCAACTAACGATTCCTTCTACTACCCAGTTGGAATCACTTCTATCTGTAGGAAACATTAAAGCACCACCTGAATCGCCACTGCAAGCATCACGTCCACCTAATTATTTTTAAAAATAATAATTAAAAACGAACATTTTATAACTAAAAAGGAATTGTAATACCTTCGTCATAACCCGCACATATCATGTTTTCTGTAACTCTAATTCCTTTTTTGGCATATTCACTTCTGCATTTTTCAGTTGAAACAAGTGGAACTTCAAGATTATTTAAAACAGATGACGTTTGTTTATTCTCGGTATAACCCCATCCGATAACAGTTGCCACATTTTTAGTTCGGCTTCTCATATCAACCGGAGAAGGTAAACATATCGGTTGAACACGAACAGTTAAGCGAAAAGATGTCACTACCTCAATGAGACCAATATCAGAATCGAGTGATGCGGGATTATAGTCTGGATGGACAAAGATTTTTCTTGGCTATAGAATGTACAGTATAAAATTTAACATTATTACAAGAGACTGACTATTAACTAAGTATAATGAACGGGTACCTGTTGAACTTGCACTTCGCTGTCATCTTTTGTATCATCCAAAAAATATTTCCCAACATATACTTTAAAAGAGTCTTTAAGAATTGGAGTTTTTAATCCTCTTAAAGTGACACAATGAGCTGCAGTTAACACCTACAATGTTAAAAATCAAACTATAACTTTTATACAAATGTGATTCATAGATCTAAAATAATCTTACTATGCGTTCTGTTATTAATGAGCCGCCACATTTAAACGCCCATTCATTTGCCGCAATTTGCCGAATAGCTACGGCCCATGGCCATTGTCCAATCTCGCTGGCAGTACCATTGATGATGAAAGGTGTACGAGGTTTGTTGGATTGTCCGCAAACTATATATATATATATAGATTAATATTAATCATTCCATAAAAATTAAATATGTACGGTATTTATTATCTAGTTTACCTGGTATACATATCGGTGGTTGTGCCGACCATTTACCGTTTACACACGTTCTCACCCTAGATCCCATTTGGTTGTACAAATTTGATTCGCAGCTGTATATCAGTTGTGTACCTTCTGGATATGGACCTAAAAATTTGTCAGCAGATTCAGATTCAGATCTAGTATATAAAAAAAATTAGAATAAATGAATGATTTTATTATTTATTAATTTATCTTTATAAGTACTTGTGAACTGTTGATGGTAGAAAACCTTTAAGAGATAACTCAACTTTTGCATTCTTTATTGGCTCCACTGAGGGACACATTTGGGACTCTTCTTTTTCATAGAGTAAATAAATTAAAGAAATATTAAATTTAAAAAAATTGTTGTGTAGAAAAAAAAAAAATTACTTCTGCTTTCACATCGAGGAGGGGTACTTGACCATTCACCATTTTCACAATTTAGTTCGCTATTTCCGACTAAAGTGAAGTTAGGATCACACACATAAGTAACACTATTTTCGTTTACTATTATTCGGCTGTTTTCGACTCTTGAAGGTAGAGTGCATTTTTGCTTTGGAGGATTCACAGGTTTTACTACTGGCCACTCATTATCTGAAACTAAATTTACTTTTAAATTTCAATTTTTAACTAAAAATCATAAAATTCTACCACAAATCGGTTCAATTCCACTCCATGTTCCATCTTTACGGCACATCCTTGTTACACTTCCAGCTGTTAATGAATAACCGCTAAAGCAAAAATATCGCACAACTTCACCTTCTTTAGCCCCATACGCGGATTCAATAAATGGATCCACATTACCATTTGCAGGTGGCATAGAAGTTTGGCATCCCAATACTATAAAATTGTGACAATTATATATTAAATATGTTAAAATGTAAATTTCTTGTTTGGTATTTACCTTCATCACACAACATTCCTCCTCTGGCTTGTGGACACAGTGAACATCGATTTGTTATGTCGGAGCGACATTCATGACACCCCTCAAACGTTTTGCATATTGCGGATTCAGTTAGACATGGTTTACATAACCAATTAGAATTTCTCAAAGTTGCACAACTATATGAAAAAATTCCGGTAATTATATTCTCTCATTCTGAATTATAATTCTAGTTTTCTTAACTGTTTAACTTGTATTGTAACTGTCTTTCCACTTATTCCACACGGGCATGTCACACTTGTAGATGCACAAGTTCCGTCTCCAGTTGTAGCTCCATTTGAGATGTCCAAGTTGAAATAAATAAATAAATAAACTAATAATGTAGAGTGCATTTTGGTATAGTTTCAGAGTCGTTGCAAATTCGTGATTAAATTTGTTTGAACAAGTTGACGGGGTTTTATCTTTTAATCGGAAATGTTTTGGGGAAATTTCAGGAATCCTTTTATGTAGAATCGTGACTAAGCATGAAGAAAAACCGACGTCAGAAAAGCACAAAAACAGGTTTTTTTTGTATACTGATGTACAGGAAAGAGAAAAAAGATGACATCAAGAATTAGTGAACTGAATATTAAAATTGTTTAGGCTACTAGCAATAAATATCAGAGGCAGGATGCTGACATATTAAGTCAAGGTTAATGCTATAGCCACTACTTTTCTACCTCGAACTTGTTGTTGTATTTACGTAATTATTGTTCATTTCAAAGAAATTACAATGGGAAAGTTGTTTATATTCACAAACAAGAAAAAACATAAAAACATGAAAATGTTAAAAAGATGGGAAATTAAATGCAGTTTTTTGATATAAAAATTTAATGTAAGCAGATTATTAACGACGTAATTTTTCTCATCTTTTGAGGATAAAATGAAAAAATTACAATTCTTGTTTTCAAAACAACTAAACGCTTTTTGTAAAATAAAAAATATAATAGATATCTACAGCTGCTCACAGAATTTTTTATTTACATACAGTATGGCAGTAATAACAGTAGTTCTTTTTGTGTTTTTCTTTAAGAATTGCTGGCAGCAGATGTTTATTCCAAGCATCATCACATTTTAATGTGAAATAACTTTTTATGAAGATGTCTTGATGAAATTGACGGCAATACGTGAATATTAAATCAGAATTTTATTCAAATGTTAATACTTTAACCAAAGAATTATTCTGACATTGATGAATTATTAAGTTTTAAGAACTTCTTACAAAGAATACAACTCAAAGGCTGCATATTTATTACACGTGCACATCTATTAACTTTGTTATCTTTGTACGAATATTTATTCTGTGTGGGATTATTAAAACCAGATCAGTAAATGGAAAATTTTGAAAACGTCATTTGTCATTAGCATTTTCCCTGTTTTTTTTCCCCGAATGCGAAAGTAACCATATGAAATGGGCAGTTTTGGATTGTTGCCAAAACGAGAGGGTTGTTGCACTTGAAACTAAAAGTGTATATTGATTTGTTGCTATGTACTATACTAAATGCAAAGTAGAATATAGTTTAGGTAAACATACGCTTGAAATCTGAGTGCAGCATTGTGTAACTTCTGCTTTCTGGAGTTTTGCTGCAGATCACCAACAAATACAATAAATACCTATGTCAATTTCTATATTTCTACAATACTAATTGATTATTTGGTGGGCATATAGATTAAATAATATAAAATATTTAATGAATAACATTCTGAGAATCTTGACCAAATTTTCTAAAATTTGATACTTTTTATATATTTTAATAAAGAAAGAAAACTGATTTTTAAAAGTTGTTTATTATATAACTTTCTTATTTTAAGATACAAATAACTAAAAATAAAAATAATAAAAACAGTTGCTAAAAACTCAATTGTATCAAATGAAAATCAATTTGTATTATTCCGTTGCTTGCTAACCGTGATTACTGATTAGTAAAAAAGACACATCTACTAGTCTGTGTACGAGATGTTACTGTTACGCGTGAGTGTTTGTTAGTTTTTAAAATTGCCACTAGATGCGCAAACTGGCGCAAAGTGCAGCGACTTGGGAACTGCAGCTCGGTTAGCGGCATTTTTGATTCGAGTTAGTTGAAATTATAACTCGATAAACGAGATCATTAGGTTGGCGCCAGTAAGAAATCATTATTTATCATTTATTTATTATTTATAACGTAGATAATCGATTTATTGTTTTCATAAATTATGTACTGTCATAATATCATTACGGTAGAATTTGGCAATTGGTTGGCGCCGTTTTGTGACAAGAATATTTACTTAGTAGATAAATATGCTTATTTTGTATGCAGATGTAGTATTACTACTGTACTCTGTAGTCTGTAATATATCTCCAAAACAAAGTCATATAAAACATGCTGATCACCTGTTCCCACCCAGAAGTACTTTGATGAGTGACCTACTGGGAAACCCTGCTGACTTTCATCCTTGTCTGATTTAACTTATGTTTCTCTGCCAAGAACATCTGCCACTCGCTTGACTGGGATTTTTGTGGTTTCTCCTGTTCTCGGTGCAAACAAGGAGTTGAATTAATCCAACTTCTTGGTTTTGGTGCATAAGTTCAATAAAATCGCCTATATAGAACGAACGGGGGGAGTCGCACATGCGGTCGACACGCAAATGGTCGACATTTTCTGAAAACGCGCATTTGGTCGACACCCAAATGGTCGACACGCATTTGGTCGACACGCAAATGGTCGACACCCGACATGCCACGGCGCATATCCAGTCGACACTTACATGGTCGACACGCAAATAGTCTACATATTTGATTGTTTTATTTAGAACAAAAAGTTGAATTGTAAAAAAACTTAAACTATAATGCAAAAAAATTAAAATCAAATTGAAAAAAATGAAATCATAAAATATATACGTATGCGTGTATATAAATTTCAGTTGGATATAAAAATGCATAAATTTTATTTTCAACTAAAATTTATTATATACATATACATATACATATATATTTTATGATTTCATTTTTTTCAATTTGATTTTAATTTTTTTGCATGATAATTTAAATTTTTTACAATTCAACATTTTATTGTTCCAAATAAAACAATCAATTGTGTCGACCATTTGCGTGTCGACTATTTGCGTGTCACCATGTGATTGTCGACTGGATGCGCGCCATGGCATGTCGACCATGTGGGTATCGACCATTTGCGTGTCGACCAAATGAATTGGTGACTTTTCAACGGGCGTGTCTATAGAACGGGTTCTTGCATGACCTATTAATACCCCTGATTGCCTTTGGAATCAACAGACACGTAAGACGTAAGGTTGACTCATAAATCATACGCAAACACCAGCACAAAATATAATTTTTGCACCAACCAGCAAAGTTTTTTTTATATTATTAATTGACATGACTACCGTATATACCAACGAGACAAAAAGAAATCTTCGATGTGCTTGGAGAAGGTAATTATGCATCAATGCAAGAAAAAAAAATTTACTTTGCGTTTGTAAATGCAATTAAAATATGACATTCACATCTTGTAAATTTCCGGTTTTTTTACAAGATGGAAATATGGAATTACATTTCTATTTTCTTTGTAATCACAGAGAAGAAAATTTTGTTTTTTTGTGCAGTATACTGTATTGTACTGTCGTCTTGTATTGATTTTGGTTATTCTCAAGGATCACAACTCTGAAAACGCCCAAACATTACGACTTGACCGCGCAATTAATTTATAGTTACAACTTACAAATGCTAAAAGCAAATTTCCTATTGGACTGGTTGATGTATACAGTACCTCTGGGGCTGGAATCTGAGTAAATCTAAAGATAAGAAAAGTGGCACCACATCACTATATCTTTTATAGTGTTGTATAGGTATTAAATATTGCTTAGACTCACCAATAAATAAACAATTATTACCAAATACATTTGGTTCAAAAATACGAGCCATAAATTACACTGATTGCATCAGTCACTTCACAATTTTGATGCACGAAGAATAGAAAATTACACGAATAAAACATAAAAAAACACCTAAGAATAATTTGAAATTAATTAATGGGTGAATTCAGTGATGCAGATAAGATTTTATGATGCCCTAGACATAACTTTTCCATTTCGCGGCTTCTTTCTCGAACACCTGGCGCTAAGTCACGTGGATCTATTAAATGGACAAGAGCATCTAAGGAAATGCACAAAAAAAAAATTTATTACACACTATGTTCTTCAATTAGCCATGTTAATTGCTATTAATTTCAAGAGGAACCCATTTTCTTCAACCCTCTTTTGGTCCTTGGCAATATGTGCACGTGGCTCGAATTAAACGATCACTACCATTCAATTTTGTGGTACACGAATTGAGAGTTAATTGTGTGAAAATGTTAGTCACGTGTTTGCCCTGTGTTGACCTGTGTATGTTCGCAATGTGGAACCCACTCGTCCCTTGACAGCTATGCCTATCAACAGTAGATCACGTGGGTTGGGAATGAAAAATCAGACGAAAAGGGCGCGGGTTGCATAGTCCCACAAATCAACACAAGACCTGGTATTAAAAGGGACATACTACATGAAATTGAAAGAGGAAACCATCCATAAGATGTGTTAAAGTGTTTGCAAAAAAAACAAGATTAAAAAATAAATTAGGGCAAGAAGTGATATATAAAAAAAAATAATGTGTAAAAAATTAACGAGCTAAGAAGGGTAGAAGTGGAGGGGAAAGAGATGAAGTTGCGATTGGGATAAACGACATTCCCAAAGTTATAGCTTCTTTTTTTCAGATTTAATTTATATATTTTTAAAATTATGTACCGTAGTCATGTTTGAAGGTATTAGATCAAGTATATTTCGTTTATCATTTTTATAACACACATTTTCATAATGTAATTAGTGTTTTAAGTCAGCGAAATAATAATAATGGTTTCATTGACCAGAAAAAAGGGGATTTTGAAGAATCCAGGACTGGTATAGAGACGAAGGTAAATTCAACTCAGCATGAAGCACTCAAAGACTATTTTTAATAGTTCCTAGGCAAGCAATAAATCGAATGAGGTCGTACAATATCATCTTTGTTTATTTTTATTTTTTTTCCCAATGTCATGGAAAAGCTTAGCTAATCAAAAACACTTGTACGCGAAAAGTACATAACCGCACTTCGTCCATCAGCGATCTCTTTGTATTTCATTTCATTCGCATGTTTTACCGAGCGGCGGCGCTTAGATCGCCGCAACGTGTGACAAACTATACTGATACCATGCATTCTCTGTTGGGCCGTTTGTAAGAGCGGGCGAAAAGCAAAAAAATCTTAGTAGTGCATCACGGAATCCTTTATAATGTTATAATCGGATACGCAACACAATGCAGGAATCAATTGTCAGCTCGAAAACATCAAATTTATAGGTAAGAACATAATTTTTTATAAAACAATTGTCTTTTCTATTTTTTTTTCACTTTTTCCCGCATTTGATCAAATCGGATTTTTAAAAAATCTAACCGCTCGCATCGCATTAGGCCTGATATGCATTTGAGGAAAATTGATCCTCCAGAGATTGTATTGCACATTTAATATAAACATATGAATGGGCAATGGTTTAGAATTATATGTGGTATCTTATTTTGACGATGAAAAATTCCTAGGATTTTTTTAAATTTTATTTACACGTTAAATGGCAGATTTGTTTGTAAAAGTTTGGTTGGTGCGCCTCACGTGCCGCTACTGAAGTAACTAACCCGGGACAGCAGAAGGGAGCGCCGGGCTCAAGGGGGCGGAAAAGGAAAAGGAAAAAGAAGAACATGATATAACGCGAGGCTGCAGTCTTAAACTTGTCAACACTATTTGAACTGTCAGAGCAGCTAAGATGAACAGACCACTTGAAAAAGTAGGAAATGACCACAAAATGAGGGACGAAGGGGAACGAGTCAACCCCAATTAACGTCTTCATTAGACAAGATCTTGAAAGCTGATTTCGGTAGAAATGATTTAATATTTATCCAATTTAAGTAATTTATCGACAGTCGACACACATTGATTGACTTTATTTGAGGTTTTTGTTTTAAAATAGGAATTTTTGTGACTTAAAAAAAGAAATCTGGTGATATTTTGTACGTAAATTAGGAAATTTGACTTCTTTAATGAAAAAAGGAAATATAATGTTGTTTTTTTTTTTTTTTTACTTGAGAGTGGAAATTTGACTTTTTTTGACTTAAAAAGAGAAAATTGTATGATTATAGGCTTAGTTTCATTTATAAAACACGTAATTGACATAGAAATTCATAAATTTTGCAAAACATTTATGATTTTCATGTCAACATTGGAATTTTTTGCTCGTTTAAATCTTATTTAATTAAATTATCAATACATTTTCTTTATTTATGATTTATTTTATGGAAAACTTTATTTTTTTGACTTAAAAAACCATAAATTCCAAATTCCTTAATGAATTAAAGCCCAATCTCACCAAAAAATATTTTCCCCTAGACTTTTTAATTAATTTAAAATAAAATAATTTTTTATTTATGTCTAACTAACATAATTTATACCGTGTTTCTATATGAACAGAAAACGCGCTTAAATTTCATCTAATTTATAGCTTTTATACAACCAGAATTTCTCAAGACACTCACCAGGTGGCAACTTATTGTTGTATGTGATGTGACGTTTAAAGTATGGATATAAATTCGAATAAATTACCCCAGACGACAAGTGGTTTTCACGGTCGATACCTTTTTCGTCGAGATTCGGCATCCGATAAAAATAAAAAAAACAACAAAAAACAACAAAAAACGCATTTTTAAATGCATTTATTTGATTTGACGGCGAGATTGTTGTATTAGCATTATTCATGGGATATAAAGCAATCAAAAAACGGCAGAATGCGGTGTGACATGGTCGTTGGTGATTCAGTGCACATTCGTGGACAGCTTGTTAGTACTTTGTGGCTTCCTTTTTTCCCTACCCCATCTGGTTGGTTAGTTTCAGTGATTGGTGAACATGTGCGTAGACCCAGACACGGCTACCAAAGGGCACAGCGTGATATGCATGAAGGAGAGGAGTGCATTCATCCAATATTAGTCGTTTATTTTTTCTATGATTTTTCGGCTTCTGCTTTGGTCTAAGACGAGGGAGAGACAAGTACTTGGAGGGTTGAGGTCCATCATTACTCACTTTTGCACATAACTAGTCATGGGTCGTTTGAATTATGTTATTTGCTATTGCTCAAATGGTGGGAACGATAATTTTTACGAAAATGGAGGGTTGTCACAGGGAATGTCATAATTTTTGAGAATTGTAAAGAAATTTAAAGTGTGCAATTTTAATTGGTTACAGAGGTCGGTTTTTGGAACAGAATCGAGCTTGGGTTGTTTGCAAGGTCGTATGCAGACACCGGGTGTCGTGGCTTCTGGTCATTTGAAGTTGAAAGTGAAATATCTAAATGGTTTTATTAAAAAATGATTTTGGTTTTCTGATTTTTCGAATTTTTTCGAAAAACAAATTATTGTGAAAGTTGGGTCTGCTGATGAGAAATTAATTTTTCAAAGCACTGTGAATGATTGGGATAATGATGTGTCTGTATAATCGTAGTGAAAAAAATTTAAGCAGGTACTAATTTTTATTTTATTTAATTCAAAGTAATGGTGCGTATTAAGATGTTTCAAATCTAAGCAGAATTCATGTATTGGCACAAATGCTGTGTTTGCGGAAAGTTTCGAGTTGACTGTAGATGAAGAATTATCAATAAACACAGGTTTCTATTTTGTTAGCTTTTTGTGATTAATGGCAAGTTAGTTGGCTTTAAGTACAAACAAAACTTGAGTAAACACTTAACTATTCGTTGTGCTTTTCTACAAGTAGCACAAGGTTTGGAGGTTAGGCAACAGTTTTATCAAGCATTACTTGTGTTTAAAAGTAGAACCTGAATTGGATTTATTGCTTGCTTTTGATGAAAATTGAGGACTGAGGTTTATGTAACATACTAACTCTTAATTGGAAAAACGATTTTGTAGCGAGTCCAAATTCAAAACATTTGATTTACAGCTTTTGTCTGTCAATTGATAGAATGCACTTTCCGTATTTAAAAAAGCAGTTTATCAATGAATAAACCACACATACAAATATAAAAATTAGCTTATCAAAAACAAAAAAAGAACTTTAAAACTTTAAAATGCAAATTAGATTACCTTTATTGTTATCAGAGTTGTTTGGATTATTTTTACAGGAAATGCACTAATTAAAGTTATATAATATGGAAAAGAAATTATATATTTGTTTAATGTGTCGAGTTTATGTATTTGATTGATGGAAATTTACATTTTATCAAACAGTAAAAATCTAAAGAATGTGGAATTTACTGACCTATTTTTTTACATATCAGTTAATAAACCTCTTGTAAAAATAATTAAGATATGCCTAATTTTGGCTCTTAATCGCGTTTTTACATGTATTATTATATGCCAAACCCAGATGTACTGCAATTCTAGGCCAACTCAGCAAGGGTCATCACAACGAGCATCAGAGAGAGAGAGAGAATAGGGTTTACCATAAGCGGCTACTATGGCCATACATGCATTTAACTGACAAAAAGAATCTGATACAAACATGTTAAACGGGCAGCATTAAATCAAATCAAACTATATGTTCTACAAAGCTTAATAAAACAAATCACAGTCGAGACTCTATGACAATCGAGGACATCAAGAGACAAAAGAGAACGAGAACCAAAACAGAAAAACGAGAACATGAGCATCATGGATCCTATCGGGATCCTGTCAGATATTACCCTATTGCACTGATACAATTCGTTTTGTTTTTTTGGCTTTTTGCCAAGGGTAAAGAAACGAATATTTACGCGATCAGCAGTCAATTCTCATCTATTTTTGTTCGGTCACAAGGTCGAGTGAAATTTACCGATCCGTCGAGTCGCTGGAATGTTTTAATTACGAAACACGACGATTTAAACCCGGGGTTTTGTGTAAAACCTAAACTTAATTACAACACAACAACTTTGCCTTCCTAATCTTTAAACGTGACTTAATTGCTACTCAACATTTAACAACCATCGTTAACGTCTAAAAAGAGTTATCGTCCTCGCTCGTAAAGCGGACATATTTTATTCCAAGCACGAAATGAGGACCGGTCGCAGTCGCAAAATTTTTGTTTGTTTCCAAAAATGGTGGCATTAAATGTCATTTTTACAATGCTTTGCACAAACGACTTGATTAATTCCTTTTATAAAAATAAATAGCGTAATGTCATTTTACGTCTTTTCCGTCATCTCGTTAAGAAGTTGAAGGGAACTTTTGGTGTCGTAAATTTGGCAGAGTTTTGACAAGTTGGAGTAAAAAAAAGAAAGACTGATTAAGCAGTGATTACGAAAATAGTGATGACATGTTGAAGTCGGTTTCATATTTCAAACTGGATCTATAAATTAAGATTTAACGGGTTGGTTTGGAATGTTTTTGTAAATATGTCGCTTTAATGTTAAGTGAGTTTTTAAGATTGTTTTATACTTCTGGGAAGTTGTTGACAGGTTAGATGAAGGGTTGTTGAATACAAGGCTTTTTTGTTCTTAATTTGGATCTGTTTATTCCGAGGTAGATGACTCGAGAAATTCGTGAATCGATGTCGCGACGTTATAGAATGGCGACATCGCGCGACACATTGATGAAAGGAAATTAAAAATAAGTTTTTAGTAAGTAATGGCATTCTTTCTTTATTTTTTTGCTTTTTTGGCTACGTGGAAAAATGCCAAAAGCAACCGGAAAATTGAAATTTAAGTTAATGAATTGAGTTTTTTTCTTTTTTTATGGAAAAAAATTTCTTTTTTAAATTTAACATTTCATATTTTTTTTTGATTTTTTTTAAAAATGAGATGAGAGCGAGCAATTTGTATTTTTATCTCGGGCCTAATTCAACTATATTAAACACATGTCTAGTACAAATGAAGCAATTCCATCAGCTGTTTTATCACTTTTGGACCACTTAAAGGGTGAGCGATTATACAAAAATGTATTTTTTATTTCTTTACCATCATATTATTTTAGCAACTTCATTTCGAGGCATCCTAATCCCCAATATACGAAGGGCCAGATATTAGTCTATTAGTCTTTGACTGGGCGCTGCGAGTGTGTGCGGTGTTGTTTGAAGGAAGCTTACCCGTGATTATGTCCCAAAGCCCCGCCACTGCTTAGGCTTCCCTGGAAGGCGGATACCAATAAGTATCGTATCTCTTTGATGTCAGCTTGTAATCCGTGTATTGCTGACGCGTCTAGTTTTTCGCTTTAGCTTGAAATTTTTATGGGTTTCATGGGAAGTAATGTTGTGCAAATGATTACAGAATATATAGAGGCTAGAATTTTTTTTATCGAATGTTTATGTTGATTTTTTAAAAATATATTTTAATTTTGGTATTTTTTTGATTAGGTAAAGGGAATTATTTATTATTTATTATTTTTTATTTTTTTACAATTTTATGTTAAATTGAGAAGTAGTATGATATTTATTATGATTTTCGTCACTAGATGGCATTGTAATGTGGAAAAGGCG
>JH431845.1:72234-107819 GCA_000239455.1 Strigamia maritima | reverse complement strand
TACTACTACTACTACTACTACTACTACTACTATATATATAATAATAATAATAATAATAATAATAATAATAAATAAATAAATAAATAAATAAATAAATAAATAATAATATNTTTTTTTTTATGTTTTTCTTTCACCACCTGCGCCACACATCCCTGAAGCTCATCAAAGTGCCCCCTGCCAGCTTAGAGCCAAGCAAGTGTCAGTTGTGTGAAAATTTGTTGAGTTTGATTACGGCTCCCGTTCAGCGGCAGACGGAGCACTTCACATTCGTTTCCAACGTTTTTCACATCGTTTTGACCCCCAAAGTTGGCGGCACCATGTGCCCATTTCGCCTCGATGTCATGGCGTTTTGGCAAAGGTGTCCGTCAAGCGAGCGACAGCCCGCAATTACAGCGTCATTAGACTCTGCCTGATGGCAGCCCCTTGCGCATTTCTCTCGGTTCTTCGAGGTAATAACGTCGCTTGCTTCAACTAGAAGCAAAACAGTTTGAGATGAGATTCATTCGAGTTTGAAATGTAATCGTAAAAATATGCGACTTTTCACTACCAAGTTTTGTTTGTTTGTATAAAAATTGCATTTTTTTCTCGTTGGTAATTCGTATCAATCAATTAAACTCAAATTAGCGCCGGAACGAAGGTGATGCGAGGCGGTACTAATCAAGACAGTAAAACAAATGGAAACAACTTTAAGTGTAAATTATTTCGGCAAAAAAATATTATTGTTTTTGCATAATTTTTTTTTGAAAACACAAACAATTTACGTATACAAAAATTTCAAACAAAAAAAAAAAAAAAAAAATTAAAGTATTTAGTCATAAAATAATTAGGATTAAATAAATAAACAAAAAAAAAATTAAAGGAATTTACCATTATATAAAAGAATTGTGTAAAATAGTTTGTTTAACTCAGTCATGCGCTTCGGTTTGTAGTAAAAGAGGTCGACATCATTAACTTGCCCTTGGGCCAATATGATCCATCTTCTTCATGAGAAGAGGGGAAGGTGACGTCCAGTATCATGACCTTATTGGCCCCTAGACTTGAATTAGCCCTATATCTTTTTTAAATTCAAAACATTTATAACAATTTTTATTCCAAGCCCAACTCACCATGGGATTAATCAATTAGTGATTAATTATTTTTTTAAGTCTCGAAATCGATTGGACCCTTATTTTCCTTCCATTTTTTTATTTATTTTTTTTTTTTTTAGAGAAAGGATTTAGGCCTGAAGCAACCAGCTAATTAATCACATAGCGAAAAGCCTTGTGGGTGCTAATTCTTCGCAAAAAATTAGTTGGAGGGGAGTTTCCATGTTGCCGTTCTTAATTTTGCATTTTTTTTTTTAATTGTGAAGGGCAATTTGTGACGGTTAAAATGAATGTGCGAACCGGAGATGAAATACGCATAGGTGAATTTTGTGTTTAATCTTTTGCCCTTTTCGTAAACATTTTTTTTGTGCGGTTGATATTCGACCATGGAAACCACTTTTCTAGTGTGTGGACATTTATAGATGAACAAGTCAGATAAGGATATTCAAATTATCCAATTCTTCTTATCTGACAGTATATTTTTCTCGAGTTGAAGTTGGCCACTTATAAATTAGTTCTATTCGAATTGTTAATTTTTTTTTTTGGTTTTTTTGTTCCATTTCAACTACACTTTTAAATTTAGATTGAAGATTTGAGTCAAAAGCAGTCAATAGCGCCACGCCCGAAATATAGTAATTTTACTCGAAATGATTATAATTCATGTTTTATGACCTCTTTATTGAGATTAAAAGTGTGATTTCAATGGGAATTAGTAGGGGAGAATGAGTTCTAAAGGAAATTAAGAGATTAGTGCAACAAATTTATAAGACAAAATTTTATTTTAATTTAATTTTTTATGAAAAATCGATTTTTACTCGTTTTTGAATGTTGCAAAATTTCTAACATGAAAAATGACTTTTTTGCGTTTTTAACAAGAAAAATTGATTGTTGCACAATTTCTAACGTTAAAAAATGACTTTTTTCACATTTTGAGACAAGAAAAATTAGTTTGAGAGAAGAAAACTTGATTTAAACATACAAAAAGGAAAGATTTTTAAAAATTAATGTTTTGAACTGCCAATTTTAAAAGTTTATAAATCCTACAACTTTATCACTTGTTAATTTTTTTGTGAGACATTTTCTATTTCGACAATTCGACAAAAATACCGGTAAGATTTTTTTTTGAAAAAAGGGAAAAAGAAAAGGAATATACAGACAGTTGTTGGATTGAGCCGTCAGAGGGAAGTGTGGGCTGCCTATCAGTGCCCACTGGCGTCCGTAGCGGACGCGCATCGAATCATTGGGTGCCCTCACCATGGTCGGGAGCAATCGCTGCGTGGGACGCGCACCGTGCCAGCATCGTAGCGAAGCAACTCATGATTTTCACTCGTGTTTTCTCTTCAGGAGGAAGAAGGGAGTGAGGAGGTGGTGGCCACGACGGCCATGAAGCGCCTCCTGGCGGCTTCCTATTACTTTCTTCTCGTGCACGTTGCCCTCGTGCACTCGGCTGTGCCAAACATCGGTACCTGGATGTAAGTTTTCACACTTTTATTATTTTTATTGTTATTTTTCATTTTTAATTTTTGTCCCTCCAAAAAAAATCAAAAAAAAATTAAATTTCTTATTTTTTTCTATTACAAATAATAAAAGAATTAAATTTATATATAAAAAAAGAAAAAAAAAAAAATAGAGGGTGCGGGTTCTTAAGTAGTGTGTAATGGGATTGAGATGTCACTTTTTTCACCCCACTGTGTCTTATCGCCGGGTTTTGTCATTTTACAACAATAATCGCATTGCCATAAAAGACGTATATAAATAACGGTGACACCTTAAATCTTTTTATTTCTTTTTCCACGTCTCATTTACGCCTGATTTCGTATCCCCTGCGATTGGACATGATTTTCAAGTGCGCGGTTCGGGGTTGGGTGTTGATGGTAATGACACCAGCGAGCCGATGATATGTTGCAGCGCAGGTTGTCTGTTGACAAGAATGGATGGCCTTCATTTTCTGCCAAGTCTTTAGCGGCCCTATTGTCCAGAATAAGACTCATGGGAAATTGCTCGTCATCTCTTTTCTCATTATGACGTCACCAAACGAGTATAGAAAAAGATTGGCTGGGTCCTAACCCCCCAAACCTCCCTTCTTTCACATATTCAACACCTCCCGTCTCCGCAATTGGTTATATTTTCTCGCGCCGATTCAATCGTTTGTTCATTAATTAGTTGCGAATGTGGGAGGTGGCGCGAAACGAATTTGGTTGCGTAGTTTGCAGCCCCCCTGAGGTGTTTTTACCCTCTCGACACCCCCCTTTACAGCGTCACCTGGTGATGGGGCGGTTTTCTTTTCCCCGCTTTTGCATCTTGCGCACAATGCCTCTGCGCGCGCTTTCGACATCATTAAGGGACGGTCATCATTAGGTCCATAAATCACGAAAACGTGTTGATAGCTCAATTATACCAAATACAATGTTGGGAAAATGTTTTACTTTTGTGTTCTGAGCTTACGCGGTTGAATTTAAACCGAAAATTGAATACAAAATTGATGGTACGAATAATGGGGCGGCGTTGAAAACAAATAATTGTTGAACTATGAATGTACTTATTTTTTTATAAATCTAATTGCATGTAATCGCTCATATTTAGGCTTGTCTATCCATTTCTTTGATACGTTTCCCTTTGGCATTTGTCAAATACTCATCTCGATGTTATCTCGCGTTTGTAATTGCGTCTCTTTCAATGACAAGTGGCGTTTGGGCTTGTGTTGATTTTTTTTTCTTTTACTCGTTTCTTATCGGCCTTAATTAGCCGAATAGTTCAAATGAAGCTTAAAAACGTTTTTTTTTTTTTTTTGTTGAGTATTTTGAAAGTAATAGGTGTGGCAAAGACCCGTCATTGGATGACCCGATGAATGCACGCGCTTGGTCATGGGTGGACCCCTGTAGAGTGAAAAGGCGAGGTTGTAATTTCTTGATAATAAGTTTACGCTCTTTAATTGCAAAGCTTTGGTCAATTTTTTCGGGTAGCACGGAATTGATATACAATGAGTTGATAATTTTTGTTTATTTATTTTTTTTTTTTTTTTTTTTTTTTTTTTTTTTTTTTTTTTTCGGTTCTATTTGCACCTGAGTTGTGTTCCCCTCTTTGTGAATATAATGACGTTGCATTTTCAGCAATGAAAAACGATTTTAGACACAAATTATTTATTTATTTATTTATTTATTTTTTATTTTTTTATAAATAGGAACTTGGGCATGCAAGGAAATGATGTATGGCGTAATCAACAGATGTATATCATCGGTGCTCAACCGCTTTGTACGCAAATTTCCGGGCTGTCATCTGGACAAACTAGACTTTGCCAACTTTATCAAGATCATATGTCTCACGTTGGACGTGGAGCCCGGATCGGAATCGGTGAATGCCAGTGGCAGTTCCGCAACAGACGTTGGAATTGTTCTACAGTTGAGGATTCTTCAGTTTTTGGACCTGTTTTACAAATTGGTAATGTTAATTTATTTATAAAAAAAAACACAAAATAAGTGAAAATAATCAAAAACAAAATATATTTCAATTGATTATAATTCTTTTAACCCTTAAAAAACACAAAACAAAAAATATCTAACTGAAACAGACATTTTTCAATTCGTTTCACCCATTTGAACGTTTCCTGGATTGTAAAATGATGTAAAGTAATAACCCGAAATTATTTAATGATGCAACGACCTCTTCCTTTTAAGCACATCATCAGTTCTTTTTAAGCGAGGAAAAATTTATTTGTACAGTTTTAGGATTAAAAACTTTTTTCTTTTTCTTTTTTTTTGGTTTTTCCTCGTTTTGTGGACCTCCTACGGTGCTAATGGCGATTTCTATTGCAATTTCTTCTCGATTGTTGGGTTTTTAACTTGGTTTGCTACGAGGGGACACTTTGGTAAAGTTTTCTTGATGAAATTGTCCAAAGCACTTGAAAGAAAACGTTGTCGTTCATCTTCATTCCTCTCCAAATGGAGAAATAACTTCTACGTTTTTGTCCAATTCCGTGGAATCCTTTTAAGATGTCCTACAGATTTTGGGATTTTCTAATAAAATAAAAATAAAAAAAATTACGTAAGGGAAAAAACAAATATTATAAACCTACAAAATAAAGAGTTTATTTTTTATTTTCTACAAATATTGCTGACCATTGCAACAAACGTCAACAAACAATGGTTTTTCTCCGACTTTATCTTCAATTTATATCATTATCATATGCAAATAGTATATATAAGGAGTAAATTGGGCAAGTCATAACTTGATGTAAATAAACACATGTAAATAAAAGGCACTCAACCCAACACTCAAAAACTCAACATGGTACATCTAGATTAAAAGCAGCCGCAACAGCATGCAAGAGGAATAACAAACGTTCATCTACTTTTTCCTTTATGGCTTTAATACGTGTTAAAACCATTAATTATTAGTAGAAAATTGTAACTGCCTTTAATTTGTGTTTGAATCCAATTGTTACGGTTGTCACTTGTCAGCACTTTGAACTGCATGTGCATGTGAATTACACATTTTGACTTGTTAAGAGAGTCAAACATGCTAATTGTACATGAAACTTGTATCTCATCAATTTTGTTGAGTTGTACGAGTTGGGGCAGGTTCGAACTCTAATGTAAATTTGCTACTGTGATATGTCTGAAACAAGGCGTATTTTGAATAGAAAGTAGAAACATTAATCATGTTTGTTGAGTTTTGAGGATTTACTCGGAATTAATACTGTTATGTCTGTAGTATAATGTGCTGACTAGAACGATCAGTTAGCCAAATATTTATTTATTTTATTCAAACAAACCATGATTACTTAAAGCCAGGGAAACAAAGGTGCAATTCAATCTGCAATATTTATGTTTGTATTTGATTGATGGTGTGTTTTTGGTTTTACCTAAAGAGTACCGAAAAACGTAAAATATTTTCAAATGCATTTAATGTTTTAGATGTGAAATTACCTGAAACTTGAATAATCTGTCACAAAACTGGCCCTATTTTTTAAAAAAAAATATATAATTATATGACTCGTAAATACATAACGTATATTCTCATATTAATTATTTTTTTAATTAGCAAGCCGCGAAGCAGCATTTACACACGCCGTTGCGGCAGCGGGCGTCGTGCACGCCGTGAGCCGAGCATGTCGAGACGGGGCGTTATCAAGCTGCGGCTGCAGTCGAGCAGCTCGTCCACGGGACCTCCATCGTGATTGGATTTGGGGTGGTTGCGGCGACAACATCGAATACGGCTACCGATTCGCCGAGGGATTCGTCGACGTGCGGGAAAGGGAAAAGAATTTCCAAAAAGGCACGAGACGTCAGGGCCGCTCACTCATGAATCTCCACAATAACGAAGCTGGAAGAAGAGTAAGTCATTAAAACAAAGTGGCATCATGAATTAACGTCTCGTATTAATTTTTTATTTTTTATTATTATTATTTCAATTTTCCCATATTTGGCATTTGTTCTTGTCCAATTAAAATGCCACGCTTTTTTTTTTTTTGTTTGTTTGACGTGTTTTTATATTGAAATAAATTTCTCCCCAGGTGTCGTGGTTAATTCTTAAGTGGCCGCAATTTGCGCTTTCGTGATCAACTTTTTCTTTTTTCATATTTTTTTATTTCATAATTATTTTTGTTCTAAATGGAAATTTTGAAATATTCTTTCAGTCATTAATCAATGAAGTTTTTCGATCATAGCTTCAACTATATGACGACGCCCCTCCATCTTTAGGGGTGGGAATATGGGATGATGTATTAGACCCTCGATACAACGCGTAAAAAGACCCGTTCTACCTGAAATCCCGTTGTAGCGAAAAAAACGTGATAAAAACCGCGCGTAATTTATCGTTTCACGCCCTCGGAATCTCGTCATTCCGTTGAAATTAAATCTCATTGGCGACCCGCATTAGTCACGTATCCCCTTGGCGTGTGCGCATAACACGCCCCTTGACGTCAAATCTCCCCCCCCCCCCGACCTCCATCCCACTCGTATGCACATTGTTTGCTTGGCTCTAACCCACATTTTTAGGGTTCTTAACTTTTACGACTTGATACTTTAATTTTTTTTCTTTTTTCTCAAATATTTTTTTTTTCTTTTTGGTTAGAAACAAAAAAAAAATTTTAAATTTTCTTTTTCTTTTTCTTTTTCACGCAAACGGAATACAATAGAGTCGTAAAATATAATGAATTTCCAGAATTAAAAAAAAGGGTGTGGTTTCCTTCGATTTATATTTTTTCTGAGAAAAAAGTAAAATGTTGATGTTTGATTTTAGTAAATTACATAAATTTACACAATCAGCAAATCGTTCTTTCGCCACTTTCTGTATATTTTTTTTTTTTTTTTTTTTTTTTACGTTTTTTGAGGTAAAAAGGGAGGGAATAATCCGTGAACGGGACAACGAATTTGAAGAGACGTAAAGCAAAGAGGAAGTCGGTGAAGCGAATAGAACACGCTCACTCGAGCTAAAGCTGTTGATTTATGGAGCGCGATTTATCACGTATAGCGGCCACTGACCTCCAACACCTTAGCAACAAGATGGCAATCAAGCTCGAGTCAACTCGACGCGATTAATCGATTTCATTAATTTATCTATTTCTATTTATTCAATTTAATCATTTAATACATCAATTTTCGCCCATATCAAATGATGAGCAAATCAATTATCATTGTTTTCCATATCCTTCCTACGATTATGGTGTTGATTGAGATGTACCCTCGGGGTCAAAGCAGTTCCGCAGTCTCCTCACCTCGGAAGCACAAAAGCATACAACTTCTCCCTCCTTCTGCGCATTTCATTTCTCGCCCTTCGGGCTGTAAAACGCGATGCTGGACAAAGAATGTCTTTGTCGCCGACCCCATCTGATTGGTGAAAGAGATGGAGGGTGAAACTTTTCATTCTCCATCCTACAACCCCCTTTCACCCGTCCTGCCCCCTTTTGGCCATGCATGGTCCTTTTTCTCTCCACCTTCTGGCGTCTTGTGACACTGGCGGCACGAGACAAAATGCTCGACACGAAAATTAGCCTTGTTCAATTCAACACTCCCCCCTCTTAGTGCTCTTGTAACCCGCTCTAAACATGCCCACTTTCCCGTTATAGTATTTCACGGTGCAGTTTGGCAAAACAAATGTTGAAAAGTTGCCAGGTTTTACTTCGACCTGACGACCTCTTGTGAAGAGACCGTGAGGGTGGAAAATTCAACTTTTGGTCTGTTCTGTTGACAATTGAGTTAGATGAAACAGCATTCACTATAATTTATCAGTTTAATATTATTTATTATGGATGGGGTTCATGCGGCGGCTTTTTCAATCGAGTTTCTGAGGCCTTAAAAGGGAATTTTAAGGTATTACAAGTCAAAAAAGCCGATTAAGTAAATTATTGTAATTTTTGGTGGAAACAATTTCGAGTTTTTAGGTTAGAAATTAGCAATTAATTTATTTGACATGCAAGTTTTATCATAAAATGTACTTAAGTTTACTTCGCATGAATTTTAAGTAGGTGAAGAAAGTTAAATTTATGGGGCAATTAATTGCAGCACATTTAGATTGCGTTTATATTACAAAAAAAAAAACTTTGAAATTTTAAACCATTTTTTTTTTTTTTTTTTTTATATTATTTTTGAAAAGTTTATGTGAAATTTTTTTTTTATAATTTTTATAAGAAATTTTATGATTTTTTAATAAAAAAAAAATTAATTATAATAAATATGACGTAATATTACATAGAAATGGGCTTCCATTTGCAATTAGTAGTGAAATGTTTGTCACCTGAGCGTGTTCAAATCGGATTATGTAAAAGCAGAAAGGGGAACTAATCGATAATTGACTGGATTATTCATTTTTTTTCTCTCTTCGCGTTGCAGGAAATGAATTTGTCCCAAACACAAACTTCCACCACAAAAAACACATCCATTTACTAACCGCGCGAAAAATTAATGTTGTTTTTTTTTTTTTACATTTAAATTTGATATGTTTAACGTCCATCTAGATAAGACTTTGAGAGGGGGTTTTTGTAGTTTGATCTGAATTCTCGCTCGCCTTTAGGGACACCGCATTTCGTAGCCCCACCCTAACGCCTTGTGGATTAATGCGTGATTTACGAGAGTTGAGATTATTTTTGAAAGGTGCTTTAGATTCCTTTCAAAAATGCTTGCTCCGAGGGCCTTGCAACAATCTTAATATAATGTTATTTTGATGTTATTTTGTTTTAATATTTATTTATTTATTTATTTTTTTATTTTCCAGGCCGTTATTCGAAAAACTAAAGTAACGTGCAAGTGCCACGGCGTTTCCGGCTCGTGCAGCCTCATCACTTGTTGGCAGCAACTGTCATCGTTTCGTGAAATCGGTGATCACCTGAAAGACAAATACGATGGCGCCACTGAAGTAAAGATCAACAAACGTGGCAAATTACAGGTAGCCAACTCTAAGTTCAACGTGCCAACTGCCGAAGAACTGGTCTATGTCGACGATTCACCGGATTACTGCATGCGGAACAAAACCATAGGTTCAGTGGGCACGAAAGGACGCGTTTGTAACAGAAAGTCGATGGGAATGGATGGTTGCAAACTGTTGTGCTGTGGCCGAGGCTTCAATACTTTTAAGGTCACTTTGAAGGAGCGATGTGATTGCAAGTTTCATTGGTGTTGTTACGTCGAGTGCAAAACTTGCATCAAAATGGTGGACGTGCACTCGTGCAAATAGATCAGATGATGATTGGTGTAAAAATTAATTTTAGAAGCCATTTTGTATGTTTAGAGTGGACTGGGAATGTAGAAGTATTGTTCGAATTTTTGTTCTTTTTTAAAAACAAAGTTTGTTTTGCTTTTCTTTTTTTAAAATTTTTTTTTTTTTTTTTTATAACAAGTTATTCGTTTTTCAATATGATGAATTTTTGCATTCTAACGTTTTTGACCTCAAGTTTTTTCAGGGAATTTAGTGATATGTGAGTCGTAATTAAATAACTAGTATTAATAAATATTGTATTATTATTTAATATTAATATTCCATTATAGCTAATCGGTTTGTAACAGTTTAAGTGTGAATAGCATGTCTGATAAAATTTTTATAAATATAACTTTTTGACTTGTAAAATGGTGTAATCAACATTTCGTTTTTATTTCTTTTTCTTCAAGTGATATGAATGTAATTCTTTTGCAATGTATCACCTTCGATTTATTCTCCATTTGATTGTTGGCTATTGCACGTTTAATTCATTTTTCTGGTCACATTTAATAAATTTGCATTCAATGGACGAAAATTGCCCTCATCCTCAAACAAGACACGATGCACGGAAATGAACTACAGAGAATGAAGCGCCATCTAACAACAATTCAGACAAGTAAACTTCGAGCTGAAAGCGCCATCTAGCGACAAAAATTATACAAGTAAAGTAAACTTCAATATTTAATTAGTTCAGACTAATATTTTTTTTATAATTCAAGTTCATTCAAAAAGCGAGCCAATATCGTCCAAATTCCTTCTCATCGGACACGAATCGGTTGCTCTTGTTGTGCTACCTTCATTTGTTACTCCTTCCATAACTTCATTTAGTACATTATTCTCACTTGAGTCTAACTTTTCCATGTTTCTTATAACGCTTTGATTTTCCAGGTTGTTTTCACACAGATTTCTAATTGCAAATATTCCCCATTGAATTATAACTGGTTATAATTAAGGAATTATAAGAAATGATCCATCCAAAATGATATAATGATAACTAATTAGTTTTGAAAGGATACAGGGATTTCGAGCGTCAATATTACAACACTCTAGAAGTAATGGAATGCCTTCAAGTTCTCGAACCTTAAAAGAAAAGAAAATGACATGTCAATTAATTAAAGCAATTTGATGTATATTTACGTGGTCTTGATTTCGCTTGCACTTCCAACATAAATTGCCAATTAATCGAACTAAGTCTCGCTTCATTCCGTTAGCAGGATTTTCACTCACTTCTTCCGGATTAGCGGCCGCTGATAGTTTCACAATAGGTGAAAAGTTATTGTCGCTTTCTTTCCCAATTAGAATCATACTTTTCAATAAATCTGTTACGACAATTTAAATTAAGTTTACATGTTAATTCAATGTAAAATTCTTCGTACATAAAATGGTGGATAAAAGCTCCGTATCCTCTTGAAGCTTCTCTTTGTAGTCATCGAGAATAGAAGCTGAGCATAAAATATCCAACATTTTCAATAAAATTAAGGGAGCCTGTAAAATTAATCCCATATTACTATCAAAATTATAAAACAAATTCAAGTAAACATTACAAATTCTTCGTAATCAGCTTCGGACGCCATTAAAATGTCGCTCCAATTCTTCTTCAATTCTTCAGCAAGGAATAACACATTACTTTTATCCACTTTATCCTTTTTGTCATCCAGGGCTATTTTTATAACTTCGATCAGGAATAACCTGAATTGAAATCAAAAGTTATAATCGATGAATTTAATTTTATTTTTTAATTTCGTACTTTCTTTTACTCGATAATTCCTGAAACAATTTGTGGAGAAAATTATCTGTGCCCAATAATGATAGTAATGTGTACAAACTACAAATAAAAACGTTATCAGTAAATTAAACAACCGAGTCATTTGTTTATTTACCCCCATTCAATGTCCTTTTCGGATGTAGTATCAATAATGAAGTTAGAAAAATAGAAAAATAAATTTGAATCGGCAAATAATTCTTGGATAATCTCTGGTTCATCATGTAAACAGTTATAAAGCAGCATATTCACGTAGTTAATCAATTTATCGTCTGATGAAACTGACAATAACTTCCTACAAGAAAATAATAAAATTAACTTTGTTTTACATACAAGCTTTTAATATTACCTGAAAACTTCCTTTAATTCACTCCACATTAATTGTTTGTTTTCACTATTGTTAACAACCAGATTTCCCCAAAATTGGACTACACATCGAAGACATGTTATATCTAGCTTCATCAAAATAGGTAAACAAAAACAAATTATATTTTGTTAGCACATTCAATCCTTACAAATGCTATTTCCTTCCAATGCAGTTAGAGCCGTTTCCTTTGAGATTTGTATCAGAGTGGAGTTTCTAATAAAACAAAGTTAATTTCTTTCATAATATTTAATTACTGATTAACTTACTTGGCAATTTTGACTTGTAGATCTTTACCCAGAGAACACAGATTTCGTAAACATCGAAATATTTCTGTGCGTAATTGAATGTGGGTAACATTATTTAAATCGGTAGTTTTAAGAGCTTTAATTATCACTGTTAGTCCATTATCTGGGAATTTATTCCTATAAAATAAGTTTGAAAAAGTTTATTCAGCCATGCAAATTTAATTACCTATTCGAAGGTTTGATAATTTCAGATGTTAATAATTTAACATTTTTAAAAATATTTTCAAGGAAGCAGTCATGTTCCATTAATGAGCTGTCTTCAAAGGAATTGCTTATTGCTTTTACTAACTCAAAAACCATGCTGGAATTTTCAGCTTCAGCATGACTGGCCGCCGCCATGTTTAGGCTTCTAAGAAAAGGTGATTCTGCGAAGTGGGAAGTGGCGAAACAAGACGATAAAGCAGAAAGAAAAAAAACATCACGGTTAAAAATAAAAATTAGCAATTCTTTAATTTATGGCACACATTTTATTACTTTGTTTTCAATAAATAAAATACTTCTTTTGATTCTTTATGTGCATTTATTTGACTCCTTCTGTCTTTTATTTGTAAAATTACTATAAACTCATTATACATACACAAAGATTAAAATTTACAAATTTAATAAACTGTCTCAAAAAACTTTTAAATTCAAGTATTAATGTTTTATGAATGGCCCTAAGGACATTAGGTCATTTTATGTGGTTATCTAAACAACCAGACACGTACATCCGATCATCCTACATGCCACAATGGCGAATTATCACAAACCAGACGCAAGAATTCAAAATGAATTAAAAGATATTGCTAATAAGTTACGAATCCACAGCATACGAGCAACAAATGCAGGAAAATCAGGGTAAGATATAAAAATACATTTAATTTTGCTTTTACATTCCTTACAACAAAAAAGAACTGATAAAAATCCCAACCACCGGTTTTTTTTATTGAAACGCAGACAGTTTCCTCAATTTACGTAAAACCTTATTATCCAAAATATTTAAAGCAGGAAAGAGAACAAAACGAATAAACTTCAAATAATTTACATAAATTATTTAAAAAATGGAAAAAAATGTGAAAAAAACTATTGTGATAGGTATATTGGGTATTGTAAACAATTTTAAATATCTTGACGAAAGCGTGTGTGATTGGCCGGCGTTCGCCGTGAGCAGCGCTCATTACACTCACTCCTTAACTATAAAATAGACCTGCAAGGGTTTAACTGATTAGTGAGTGACCTGCACTCATATCAGCACCTTCTTGTATTTCTACTCCCGATATTGCATCGTTAGTATGGCTCTGAATACCGAAAAAGTCGGACTGCTGCAGGATGTGGCCAATTTGCTTCGAATTCATAGCGTCAAAGCGACGAATTCATCGAAGTCTGGGTGAGTTGACTTGACACCTGGCACACAAAAATTTCTTTTTGTCTAATCGGCTTGTGTGCAATGGAACGAGTTTTACTTTACACGAATTTTTTTTTTTTATTCTCGCTTGCCGTTTACATATCAAGGTCATTTAAAATTTTTAATAAGCTGAAAATGTGCTGAATCAGTTGGTACGGAACCAATCATTCTCTTTAACCTTGGAATAGAATGATATAGCATTATTTTAACTATATTCAAAAAAAAATAATTTGTTATCTTTCTCTTTGTTATTTTATTTATAATCTTTCACAACTCAACTTTAACTTCTATTTCGAATTTTTAATTGTTGATTCTAAACTGAACTTTCAGACATCCGACATCATGCGCCTCTGCAGCCGAAGTTATGTCCGTTTTGTTTTTTCACACCATGCGATACAAGGTGTCCGTTCCCCGCGACCCATCCAACGACCGATTCGTTATGTCAAAGGTTAATTTTTCCCTTTGAAGTTAAATTATTAAATTATTAATTTTTTTTTATGAATTTAATTTTAGGGTCACGCAGCTCCAATTTTATACGCCGCATGGGCTGAAGCTGGACTTTTCCCCCACAGCAAACTTCTAACTTTACGGAAGTTGCATTCTGATCTCGAGGGACATCCTACACCAGTGAGATTCAGATTTTTAAGAGTTGGTTTTCTCTGCACAACATGACATTTTTCACTTTTTTTTAGCGTTTGTCTTTCGTTGACGTTGCCACTGGATCATTGGGTCAGGGCTTGAGTTGCGCCGCTGGAATGGCATACACCGGAAAATATTTTGATAAATCAAAGTAAATAGATTTAATAAATAAGGTAAAATCAATTTTTGTTTTAAAAAAATTCTTATTGTTAGTTATCGTGTGTTCTGCCTAATTGGTGACGGTGAATCAGCCGAAGGAAGTGTTTGGGAAGCGCTTTCATTTGCGAGTCATTACAAATTAGATAATTTGGTGGCTATTTTTGATATCAACCGCTTGGGACAGAGCGAGCCAACTGCATTTGAACACGATATGGATTTATACAAGCGTCGACTTGAAAGTTTTGGGTAGAATAATTTAATTAATTGTATATTTCACATTTAATCGTTTAATCATTTGTTTATTAAACAGTTGGAATACTTACGTTGTTGATGGACACGATGTTGAAGCTTTATGCAAAGCTTTCAGTTCCGCAGCCGATGTTAAAGGAAAGCCGACTTGTATTTTGGCTAAAACTATGAAAGGAAAAGGATTGGAAGGTATGCATTAACTATGAACTGAATTAACGATGTTTAATAAAACTTTTATAATTTTTCTTTATTTTTAGGTATCGAGAATGAGGATAATTGGCACGGCAAAGCCCTCGGGGATAAAGCGGATAAAATCATTAAACTATTGGAAAATTCTATGAAAAACCAAGGAGTTAATAAAATTATTCCTCAAAAACCACTTGTTGATGATGCACCGAAAATTGACATCACTAATATCAAACTTTCAGAACCACCAAGTTACAAACTTGGAGAGATGGTAAATAATCCAAAAATTACTAAGTTTACAAGAACACACTTTTCTGGAAAATGACATCATCATTTATCATGTGGACAAATGGAAACTACAGTAAATACTTCATTTTTTACTTTTCCACTTGAGAAATAATGACGTCATTTTCCAGAAAAGCGTGTGCATGTAACTGAAGTAAATGTAACGTTTCATAATTCATAAAAACCAATTTTTTTTTAGATTGCAACTCGATTAGCTTATGGCACTGCGATAACTAAACTGGGCAGAAACAATGATCGAATTATTGCATTGGATGGCGACACGAAGAATTCTACTTTCGCCGATAAATTCAAAAAGGTAATGCTTTGTTTATTGCAAAATATTCTAGAGTTTAATTATTTTTGCCATTAATAGGAGTTTCCCGATCGTTTTATTGAATGTTTTATCGCCGAACAAAACATGTTGGGAGTTGCGATTGGATGTGGTACCCGGGGTCGCACTGTACCGTTTGTAAGTGCATTTGCTGCATTCTTCACTCGTGCGTTTGATCAATTGAGAATGGGTGCTATATCGCAAGCAAATATCAAGTGTGTGGGTTCTCACGTTGGAGTATCAATTGGTAAATTTAATTTGGAATTATTAGAGTAATTTCATTAAATTGATTTTTATTGACTTCAGGTGAAGATGGGCCATCTCAAATGGCACTTGAAGATATTGCCATGTTTAGAAGTATTCCTGGAAGCGTTGTGTTTTACCCATCGGATGCAGTTTCCACTGAACGTGCCTGTGAATTGGCAGCCAATGTGACTGGCATTTGCTTTATTCGTACTTCCCGTCCGAACACCGCCGTCATTTACGACAATAATGAGGAGTTCGAAGTTGGGAAAGCCAAAGTAAATTCAGGATAAAAGATCTTGAAATAAGAAATATGGTTTGAAACTACTTTTTTTATTCAGGTGGTGCACAAAAACAACAAAGATAAAGCTCTTTTAATTGGTGGTGGGGTGACTTTGCATGAAGCTCTAAAAGCGGCTAAAGACTTGTCGAAAAAAGGTATTTTAATCAAAGTTGTGAAGTAAATTTAATTTTTTTAAGTCTTTAAATTTTGTAGGATGCGATGTGCGCGTAATGGATCTGTTTACTATAAAACCGATTGATAGTCAGGCAATAATCGAAAATGCGAAAGAAGTCGGTGGAAAAATTATTACAATTGAAGATCATTATCCTGAAGGTAAGTTTTTTTACTATTGTTGGCTGAATTTATAACTAATTTTGTTTGATAGGTGGGATCGGAGATGCAGTTTTGAGCGCTGTAGCGTCAGTTTCCGGAATTACTGTGAAGAAAATTGCAGTGCGTGAGCTTCCTCGCAGCGGAAGTCCAGATGAGCTTTTGGATCTCTATGGCTTGAGTGCCTTATGCATTGCTAATGTTGTCCAAGAATGTGTTAAAGAAAAATGAGTGATATTTTGTAATTCTTCGAAATCATGAATTTATCGACATTCCAAATTTATATAACGTGTTAAACAATATCATTCGAACTAATAAAAGTTTATAAACATTCGTACTGAACTTGTAATTATTACAGATTGTGAGAATTCTGAACTGACACGATCCATTAAATGAAGTGGTATAATACTTCTAAGATAATATTTTACCGGAAGTAGAAATATAGGGGAAAAAAATCGAAATTAGTGTCCTTATAAGTGCTAATTTTCTAATATTGTTTGGTCCACAGGACCCTGTTGCACACGGCCCTTTTATAGGGGAAGTGCTATTTGCACACCAGACTTTCAGGTCACATGGTGCAAAACATGCCAGAAATGCGAAAGTGATAAGCAAGCCTCATTAGTCTCTAATGTGTATGTGCTTGGACTTCAACTATTTTCCTGAAAAAAATACCAAGACTGGTCGGAAATCGATCGTACTTAAAGTCCAAAGTCCTAAACACCAGGCTATCCAAACCAACGTCCTACCTGATCAGCATTCTTTAAAAACCCAAACACTAATCTGTGATGCTTTGCGAGATCGCTTGCGGTTGGCTAACCTAACATAAACTAACCTAAGCGCGAAACTGCTTATCACTTGCGCGCTTCTGGCATGTTTTGCACTATGTGTCTGCTGTGCAAATAGCACTTCCCCTTTTATAGACGTAATACATAATAAAAATTAATTTCTCGTTTCCACTACAGGTGGCGCTAAGTGCCACGAAGCAAGAATCGTATATAGGCTTGTCGTTCCCGGTTTTGGTTTTGGTATATATAACCGCTGTTTGTGTGTACAATCAAGTATCTTAAACATATCTTTACACTTCCTTAGTTGAGTGAATCATGGGCCGTCGAAAACGTTACGAAGACGACAATGAAGGTGAAAGGGAAAATTCACGAAAGCGACAAAGGAGGACATCGGAGCCGATGGAAATTGAAGATCGACTCGAATCGCTGATCAAAAAAGTCGGAGAAAAGAGTACGTCGTCGTTGGAAAGTAACTTGGAAGGTTTAGCCGGCGTTTTGGAGGCCGACCTATCAAATTACAAATCTAAAATTTTACGAATTTTATGCGACTGCGCCGTAAAAATGCCCGAAAAAACCACCGTATACTCAACTTTAGTTGGATTGCTGAATGCTCGAAATTACGATTGCGGAGGTGAACTCGTTGAAATGATGACGAAACGTTTTAAAGACTGTTTAAAAGCGTGTGATTTTGAAAATGCTCGTATTATGCTCCGCTTTTTAGCCGATCTGGTTAATTGTCACGTGATATTCGCAGCGTCACTTTTAAACATGTTTGAAAGCATGGTCGGAGTCACATCGGAGGACAACATCCCTCAAGTACGATCCGATTGGTACGTTTTCGCCGTTCTCAGCACGCTTCCTTGGGTCGGCCGAGAACTTCACGAGAAAAAGGAACATGACCTTGAAAAATTATTAATGGTGATAGAAATTTACATCAGCAAACGCAACAAATCTCATCAGAATGCGCTTCGCGTTTGGAGTACCGACACTCCGCAGCCCCAAGAAGAATATTTGGACACTTTGTGGGCCCAAATTCGCAAACTACGCACCGATAACTGGCACGAACGACACATTTTGCGTCCGTATTTGGCATTCGACGGAATCCTAGGCGCAGCGTTGCAGCATAATTTATCCCAACTCGTACCGCCGCCGCACTACGACGAATGCAATTACCCTTACCCGTGGGTCGTGTTTCGTCTTTTCGATTACACCGATGGCCCTGAAGATCCCGTTCTGCCCGGCGCTCATTCAATCGAGCGATTTCTCATCGAGGAACAATTGCATCGCATTATCGAAGTTCATTCAGATCGCAAGGAGTGTGCGGAACAACTTCTCAGTTTTCGAAGCAGCTTCAAAGTCCCTTTGGACTACATGATATTAGAGGTGGTGTTTGCTGGACTGTTTCAACTCCCCACGTCAAAATTCATTGAAATTTGTTACGGATCTCTGCTGATCGAATTGTGTAAGATGAACCCCAACAGCATGCCAGAAGTGCTCGCTCAAACGACCGAGTTGTTGTACGACAGAATAGAGACTATGAATGCGGCTTGTTTTGATAAATTTGTCAATTGGTTTTCGTATCATCTGAGCAATTTTCAGTTCTGTTGGACTTGGAAAGATTGGGCATCGTGCGTAGATTTGGATTCGGAACATCCGAAGCCGAAATTCGTCAAAGAAGTTCTTCTAAAATCGCTTAGATTGTCATATTTGCAGCGCATTAAGGAAATCGTACCTGCTTCTTACGAACCTTTGCTTCCGTTTCCTCTCGACGCCATTTACAAATACAATATGGATGGCGCTGGGTCTCTTCCTGGAACAATTGCAGCACATCAACTGATGACGAGTATTAAAAATAAGTGTACTCCCGGAGAAGTTTTGACGATAATTAAGGATCTTCCTAACCCTCTTCAAGATGCCGAGGACACTTACAATCCTCTGAAAATCGACGTATTTGTTCAGACTTTGTTATTTCTGGGAAATAAGTCGATTTCGCACACTTTCGCAGCCGTGGCGAAATTCCATTACATTTTCAAGACGTTGGCTGTGAATGAGGAAGCGCAAATTTGTATTTTGCGCAATGCGTTCGAAGTGTGGCGTCAGCATCAGCAGATGATGACCATTTTGGTAGACAAGATGTTGAAGACGCAAATTGTCGAGTGTATTGCGGTTGCCAATTGGATTTTCTCGAAGGAGATGATGCCGGAATTTACCAAGATTTACGTGTGGGAAATTCTCCATTTGACCATTAGGAAGATGAGCACGCATGTGCAGAAATTGCAGAAAGAATTGAATGATGCGCGGGATAAATTTGGAAGGGATGACCAGACGATGGAGTTGGACGATGACGAAAATTCGGAAATAGAACGGCCGACGGAGGAGATGATCGAACGAATGGAAGAAAGATTGGAGGCGGCGCAGGCCGATCAGAAGAATCTTTTTCTCGTTATTTTTCAAAGATTTATTATGATTTTGACGGAACACATTGCTAAGTGTGAATTTGATGGTAAAGATGGCAACACGTTTTGGTATCGATGGACGATTGGGCGCTTGCAGCAGGTGTTTCATACTCATCACGATCAAGTTTTCCGGTATGTCAACACGTTGGAAACGTTGCTGTTCACGCCCGACACGGATCCGCATATTCTTGAAGTGTTTCAGCAGTTTGAAAGACTGAGAAATTGAGCATTTCAAAGCTATTTTATTATTTCATAACACTTTTTTTTAATTATTAATTATTTTATTTTATTTGAATAAACAATAGACATTCTAATTTTAATACAATAAATAATTGATTGATTTATGACAACATTGAATAGAATGAATGGTATACATAATGTAAGTAGGAATTTCGTAGTGATAACAATATCGAAAAACTTAAAAAGCGAAGTAAACTAATGGGAAAAGATTGTAAATTCTTAATTAATTCTGCAAGACGCATTTAATCTAAGATCTTCAAGGTTAAGTTTTCTAATTGATGTAATTTGGCCATGGCTAAACCTCAATGTTGGCCTTGGCTTCCATTGTCTAAGCATTGACCTTTCGTGGGATGTACAAAGTGGACAAGGGACATCTTTTCTTTCATTCGAAATGCTCTTCTTTACCTGTGTGTTATCCCCAAAGGAACTCTAACCCCTGACCTAGATAGATCGAATTCATGATTTTCCCATTTTCTACCACTAATGAGCTGAGAGCTCGGACATAGGACCACCCGAGAAATGGCTTCAAATAAAAATTTTACATACGGAAATAAATTTTCAGTCAAAAGTTGAAATACCTAAATAGTTAATTTTATGTTAATTTTACTACTTGTGAAAGAAAATACAAAAACTTCTAAAGTTGTTGTCTTGTTGATTGTGTCTGTTATTTTTTTATTTTTTTATTTTTTTATTTTTTTTTAAATTGTTGCCATTTTGCATTTCATATAAAAGCGTAATAAAATAGGAATTAGTATTGGCTAATTGATTTATGCTCGCTTTTGTTGGTTTTCTCAAGGACTTTACTTGGTTTTGTTGACTTATTAGTGTCCATGGTTACATGAAAGGAGCTACATGAAATCGGACAGGCAAAATGGCTGGGCACTTTTTGTATTACTTTTTACTTTTCTTACGTTTGATACTAATTGAATCCAAGTACATAGAAGGCACATTAGAAACATCACAGGTTTGTGTTAAATTCATGCATGCACTTTAATATTTAAATTCCATAATAAATAAATAATTGTATTAAAATATTTCGATTCAGAACTGGGCTTTTCTGTCTAGATTTTGTTTTCTTAAAAAAGGTGGCCGGTATGAGTATTTTATTGAGTACCCATCAGTAAGTACAATGTTAATTT
Source organism: Strigamia maritima (assembly GCA_000239455.1). Classification (NCBI taxonomy): domain Eukaryota; kingdom Metazoa; phylum Arthropoda; class Chilopoda; order Geophilomorpha; family Linotaeniidae; genus Strigamia; species Strigamia maritima. Next base: position 86,900 of record JH431845.1, on the reverse strand, counting down.
CGATTAACAATTTAATTAAAAATTCATCATAATTAAACTTCATTTGTTTTAAAGGAATACAGAGTTCAAAAATTGTTACTTTACTACGATGAGCCTCAGCAATGGAGAACAGTTCATAAAACCAATTTGGTCAGTAAACTGATTACGCAATCATAGGGAGTAACATCCTGCACGAGTTAAAATAAAAAAATATATAACTTGTTTTTAAAAACTGTAGATGGCAGCACACAACAAAATACAGAATTATTTATGTGATTTGTTTTTAATTATAAATTATTTAACAGACTTGCCGAGAAAAGGAAGCCATACTAAACGAAACGCAAATTGTCAATCTGACAATATCTAAACAACTTAGATACAACCCGGGCTGCAGAAAAATTAGGAAATTGAGTAATGAGAGTTTCACATATCAATGTAACTCAAGCTGGACATTCTCAACAGCCAGGAATAGATGGTGGTACATGGTCATCAGTAATTGTAATTCTGAAAAGGTAATTTGATAATTTTTAATTTAATTTTTTAATGCATAATTTTATTTGCAAGAATCATTATTTTTTTTTTCAACATGCAATAGAAAAAAAAGCGATGATTTAATATTGCACGAAACATTTTCTTGTTATTTCTTCTGGTTTCCGTAAGCCTTTGATGTTATTTATCTTTAAAGGGATTATATTTGAAGTACAAGATTCGAATGTTAAATGGAGATTTTGATGACCATTGGTTTAATCATTTCTCTGCTGATGAGTTCTGTAAGTGAGGGGACCAAATTCTCAAATTTCTTTTTTTTGCTTATCATATTGCATTAAAGTTTATATCTTTTTCTTTTAATTTAGATATAATTCATAACTTGCTAACTTTTTTAAATCTCTATGCCGTATTATTGGGGTTAACTATTTATGCTGCTTGTAAGAAAGCTGATTTTATAGTTTTTGTACATTTTGAATATTTGTAAATTTATTTCTCAGGGAAACTTAGAAAAAACAGCTTTTTGCACGCAGCTTACAAGCTGTATTTGACTTCGCTTACATTCCAAACATTTGGCATTTTATTTTTGTTTGTTGCGTATAATGAATATGCTAAAGATGGCCGCGGATTGCCTCAACTGCTAACTTTAGGTAAAGTTTAAAAAATAATTACCGGTATTCTACTTAAAATTTAATTTTTAGGTCAAATATTTCAAGCTTCAAATTCATTAATTTTTATTCCTTTAATTTTATTGCTTGGTTTGGGATATACAATTACCAGAGCAAAATTGAGTACAAAAAGCAGTCGCAGGCTTAAATTGTTCATAGTTTTACATTATGTTTGCTATGTGCTGCTATTTTTTTACGAAATGGTGGTAAGATATGCAGTTGATATAAAATTACGAATAAATGGTGATCCAAAAGCCTGATCATCAAATAGCAAGAAAACTAAAACAGACACAAGAGAAAGTTGTTTATTCAAGATCAAAATGTTATTTGCATTTTGCTCATTACTTTGGATTGAAAAGATTTTAAAATGTTTATGCAATCAACATTTTGATCATGAATAAACAACTTTCTACTGTATAGTTTTAGAATAATTGGAAGGCAAAGACTGATCGGTAGTCCCAGGCCGTGAAATTTCCATGGGTACATCTTGGAATACATAAAGAATTTACACGAAAACTGTTTTTGGGGGTTGGTATTATTTAATGATATTTGATTCTCTACAACTTTGCTTAGTAATTGGAAATTATTGCAATCATTTGATGATTGTTTTGATATCACAATTGAAAAGTTCTTCAAGACTTACTATTCAATTCAATTCAATTCTATTCAACTGCATTAGCAGAATTTTGATATCTGTTTTAGTTTTCTTGTTACTTGGGGGGGGGGGGGTCAAACTTTTGGACTAAGTATCCTGTATTAGAAAATTTTTAAACATTATTAATTACTTATTTATCAATCAGATATTTGATCCGGAAGATGTTTCATATTTGTACGAATCTCCAGGTGGATACTCACTCGTAGGTGTGAGGATGATTGGATGCGTTTTGTTGTTTTTGGCAGGTAGACTCACACTCAAACATCTTCCACACAATCCATTTTATGTTTCATTTTTTATATTTTATTTAGTGTGGTAAGAAATCAACATTAAAATTGCTATGTAATCTTTTTAATTTCCAACATTATTGTGTCAGGTCAATCACCAATCCAATTCTCATTTTAATACTGATCCATGCAATTGGTAATTGGGTACGAAGTACTGTCTCGGTAGGGCTGGATTTGTCAATTTCATTTCTGGGTCATGCATTTTTTCTGGTGTGACGTATTATTAAGATACATAATGCTAGTTAATTCTATGACATTATTTTTAGATTTTCGCATGGCCAACTTTAGCAAATAAAAATTTTCCTCTTCACACAAAAGTTGCTAAAGTACATTTATCAGTCATAACCAGGAAATTTAGATGTTCGTTGCATTTGTTTTATTCCTATTTGGTGAAAATTATAAATCGTACGTCAGTGAAGCCTAACAAGAAACGAGATCACTGAAAACAAAAAAAAAGAAAAAGAAAAGATTTGTTGTGTTGTTATACCTAAAAACAAAACAAAAGAATTTCGACTTAAGTTTTTAGTAAAGTTATTATGGCTCATTTTGTTAACAGTTTCTATTTTATTATATAAAATAAGCACAATCAGAAAAAAAATATTTTTATAGAAAATCGTTTCATTTCTGTCCATATTTCCTGGTTAATGCATTCTAAAATGTACGTTTTAATAAACTTTCTTTTTAAATTACAAAATAGAACCAAGTTTCAGCTGATGATACATCAGACTCAAACACTCTTTCAAGTTCGAACAACCAGAGTAAACATTCATTCGATGCCATCAGCGATTCAAAAGCAAATAAAAACATCAACGATGTTACCATTTCACCTGATGATTATCGTCCAGTTATTTATTTTTAATTCTGTAGACTTTATAGAGTATAAATTAATTTTTCTTGTGTTATGTAGGAATCTAGTTCGTCCAAACTCGGGAGCAGAAGAGAAAGTTTCAATATATCAGTTCCAAGTATGTCAAATCCGTTGGCGCCTGTTTATACGATCCTCGAACCTATTGCGTCATAAAACTGATCTCGGACTGAAAACGTACAGGTTATTTCTTACTATTCAAAACTGCTGTGGTTTTAATTGTTTTTTTAGAGACAAAATGCTAAGATCCACATAACTAAACTGCCAAATAAATTTATTGTCTAAAATATTTAAATTTTCTAAATTATTGCTAATACTACATATCTATCTCATACCACAAACAAGCGAAGGAATTAACTAAGAACTTTTATTTTTATGAGGTATAGCTCTGGCGCTATTCCTCCCCACACATCGAACTAACAAGTAAGTAAACAATCAATTGCACGTGTGGAATATGTCATTCTATGAAATCTTTTGGTCCAAATAATTATCAACAGCTTACCGGTAATTATAATACAGAAAAGTACACACCATGTATGTTTTGCATATATTTCATTTCTTGGCCATACACTTTATGGTGAGTATCATATCAATATTTCTTTCTTTTTATTTGGCATTGTCATTTCAGATTTTTGCATGGCCACCATTAGTTAATAAAAATGTTCCCTTTTTCTACAATACTAGGCTGGTAAATGTCATTTTTGTATTTCATCTTTTAATTTTTGTATTTACATGAGAGTTTTTGTTAGGAGTTTAGTTCCCAACTCGGGAGCAGAAGAGAGAGTAAAGATGTGTCGGTTCAGTGTATTCCAAGGCCGCTGACACCTGTCTATGCCATAAATGAGTCTATTTCATTAAAACAGAAGAAAAACGAGCAGCACGATTCTTAACGAACACGAGAGAATGGAAAGCTGGTTGTTTCTTTTATTTAGTTATTCTAGTTTATTATGTCTTAACTCTTTTTAGACATAAATGCTAAACTCTGCTAAATAAATTTATTGTCTAAAACATTATTCAGATTTCCTGAGTGTTAATTACATATTTATCTCATACCAAAAAAAGACAAGAAATGAGGAAGTAATTTATTTAATTTTTTTTTTCTCTTAAAGCTAATAATAAACTAAATAAAATTTTTCAACGAAGTCAAATGGAATGATTAAACTTGGAATTAAAAACATCAATCATTAATAGTGTTTATATTTGTACTACAGTTTCCATGACTACAAAACAAGTACCGTAGTTGTAGTGACTATATGATGGCTGGGCATTTACGATTCGGATTTATTATGTCTCTTATTTTCTTCGTCTTACAATTATTCCCAGTTAATTCAAAGATTATAGAAGGTGTCTTAGAAACATCAAAGGTTGGTTAATTCAAACTTCACTGCGTAGCCTACTTTAAATAATTAATTTTTATTTTATCAGAACTGGGCCTTTCTGTCGAAATTTTGTTTTGCTAAAAAAGGTGGCCGATATGAATATAAGTTTGAGTACCCATCAGTAAGGGTTAGATCTCAGTTTGGGAAAAATATACATTTTTGGTTTTTTCCAGACATACAACGTTCAAAGCTTGTTAGCTTACCATGACGCTAATGAAAAATGGAAAACTGCTTATACAACAAATTTAGTAAGTTATTGAGGCACTTGCTTTCTATTGAGCATTTATTATGTGGTTTTACAGACAAAAATATCATCAGGAATATACAAATTTTAATGAATTTTAAAAATTTTTGTTTACAACTATTTAATTTAATATCTTTACTTCCTAGATTTCTTTTGATTAATCAAAAGGACAAAAAATAAAACTTGTTGTTATTATATACAGACTTGTCATGAAAAAGAAGCGGATTTAAATCCTTCACAAATTGTGAATTTAACAAAATCCAGATTCGATAGAAACAACCACGGCTGTAGAAAAATTATGAAATATTTCCTAAATACTAATAGTAGCATATCCATCATTTCATCCATAATTCTTTGTAATGCTAGCTGGACATTCACGGGAGCACGGGATAGATGGTGGTACATGGCGATCAGTAATTGTCAATCCAAAAAGGTAATTTAATAATCATTTTTTAAAATCTTTGAATTATATCTGAAACCAATATCAATAGAAGCTAAAAAATTATTTGAAAAAAATGAAATATAATATCGTTTATAATTTCTTGTATACTGTATTTCAAACATAAAATGTCGAGAATTTACCCAAGATAATTAAAATAACTAAAATAATAAATACCAGAAGTAAATAAAGAGTAAATAAATAAATATTTACTTCTGTAAATACGTAATGTATCGAAATTGAAATATAACCACGGGGAAAATAATTTGCACACTTTAATTCATCAGCTTGGAATTCGCCACAAATGTATGTACAAGGTCAAGCTATCAACTAAGAATCGACACAACATATAGAATTATAATTATAGATTAACATGACTTGTTACTCACGATCCGTATAGTCATGTTTTTATTATTTTAATTAATTAATTAATGCACACACGATTCGTACCGCGTATCTATTTGTACTATGTAAAAGCCTCGGTAAAAGCTTACTCCCACATTGACACACAAACGTTTGATAATTGTTTTAGGGCTTGTATTTGAAGTATAAGATTATAATGAAAAATGGCAATGATCAGTGGTTTGGACATTTTTCTGCTGATGAATTCTGTAAGTTTGCTTGTTGTTCATCTCGATTGCAAAATATTGATCAATACAATACATAATTTTCTTAAATTTAGATGTAATTCATATCTTGCTGATTTTTTGCATCTTGTATATTATATTATTCTTTTTATCTCTTCTTGCTGCATGTAGGTTGAAATATTTTGTCATATTCAAACGTGCATTTCTGAATTTGATTTTTTCCTTCTAGATACACTTCAGAAGAAAAATGTATTACACCCATCTTTTAAACTCTTCATGTCGTCTGTTCTATCTCAAGTAATTGGACTTGCATTTTGGTTTGTTGCGCAAATTGTGTACTCTGAAGACGGTCAAGGGTTGCCCCAGTTACAAACTACAGGTCAATATTACTAAATTTAAACAATTTTATCAAATTTATTTCATTTCTAAATGAAAATTAATTTTCAGGCCAAATATTTCTGGCTATGAGTTCTGTAATTTTTATATATTTAATCCTGCTGCTTGGAGAAGGATATTCAATTACCAGTACAAAAATGAGTTGCAGACTTTCAATTTTTATTTATTTGTATTATGCATGCTATGCAACTTTATTTTTTTATGAAATAATAGTAAGAAAATAAGCATTATACTGGAATTCAGATCCTTAAATTTAATATTTTTATTTGTTTCATTTCAGATGTTTGATCCGGCAGAAGTTTTATATTTGTATGAATCTCCAGGTGGATATGGACTTATAACTATGAGGATCATTAGTGCAGTTTTGTTGCTTTACACAGGTGGATACACACTCAAAAAACATCCTCATAATCCAATTTACGTATCATTTTTGATATTTTATTTCTATTGGTAAAAATATGCAATAAAACCGTTATTCATATCCTCTGATTTACAAGTCGTTATTCTAGGTTCGTCATAAATCCAATTTTAATTTTAATACTGATCTTTGTAATTAATAATTGGATAAGAAAAACTTATTCAGTAGGATTAGATTTGTCAGTTTCATTTCTTGGCCATGTATTTTTTTTGGTAGGTATCTTGTCAACTGAATGTGAGACTTCAATATTTCTTTCTCTTATTTGATATTATTTTAGATTTTTGCATGGCCAAAATTTTCCTTTTTACGTTTAAATGAGAACACGACGAATTTAATTATGGACAATGATGGTACTAATCCATTAAATATGAATCAAGAATATCCGCAGGTTTGAATGGTTTAAATTAATTGCACAATGTGTGTTCAAATTTATTTATAATAAATAATTCATCTTTATTTCTTATTACAGGAGTTTGATCCCCGATCAAGTAGACGATTGTCTGTAAACGTACCATTTCAAACTGCTCATTGCTTGTTATACCCAATGGCAGAGACCATTTCAACATAACTACTAGCAATGTCACATAATAAATAAAATAAGAGCAATGTGGGCTTTCCCCCTCTTTTTTCATACTCTATATATTCTGTCAGACAAATCCAATAAATTCGAATATACTCAGTTTGAATAAAACGTACTCAAAATAAATGCAGTACCGGTAGTGAATTACTTTAATAGCGCATATTAAAACTAACCAACTAATGTATTTTCTGAAGTAAATAAATCTCTGAAATTAATTACTATACATTCATTTATTCATTTTATAATATACCTATTATTTTACTTACCTTGCTTTTTCTTTCCTGTTCCTAGATGAACTAGTAATGATTTCCTGTCTTGGTCTCTTCATTCAGCGCCTCCGGCGATTAAACGTTTTAAACTTCGGCTCAAACCGGATGAAAAAGATTTTTATAATTCATATACTTAAAATGTATCAAAATGAAAAAGCTTTTCCGTGTAGTATTTATTTGTACATGGTTTTTATAATGTCAATAATGGTTTGATACAAAACATGGAGCCCCACGTGACCCATAATTTGTTCATTTCAATTTCCATACCACTTTACTTATACTCCATTTACGGAATCTTGAGCTAAATCTTTTTACTTCTAAATGGAATACCGTCTGTATCCCTCTCCCTCGGTGTGAAGATTAAAGACTTTGCTTCCATGACAACTGGAGAGTTATATCAGCAGAAATTATCCAATGTAGAAGTAAAAAATTTTAGCTCAAGATTCCGTGAATGGGATATATGTAGTAAGGTGAGGTCATGGCTGCTGGAAAAGTAAACTGGAAATTGAAATTGGATCACGTGGGGCTCTGAACCAAGCCTACAATAATGATCACTCATGTTTCTTAAGTAAAACAACCAAAATGGCATGACCGTCGACTCCCATAAAGACATCAGCTTGAATTTGTCCCTCCACGAGCACTTCGTTATAACTGGTGTCGGCTGCCGAAGTGAATCCGTAATAATCACGAACTCGAGTATAAAGACTTTCTGTGGCCATTTCGCTTCCAACCCGAACATGGACATGGTTACTGCCCATATATGGCACACTCCATGCCACCTGCAAATGATTTCGATCCGATTTCAGTCTATCTGATTGATAAGTCAAAATTCCCGATGTGCCCGAAGCGAAGAAAACAGTTTTGTTAACCCCTATGAGACCCGTATGTCCAGGAAGAATTCTCATGGGCATGCTCAACAATTTGCCTTCATTCAAATGACACTTCGGACTGATCCATGTCTGGTCAGTCTCATTAGCTATGGCGATGCTACATCGACGAATCCACCAAAGCGAGTCGAGTAACTGAAGAGCAAAACACGCGGCATTATCCACTCCTTCAAACACTGCTCCACTTCTCACAACAGTTGACATGTTTGATTATGCAGCGCTTTGTTGCGGAGATGTGGAAGAAATTGAAACTAAAACTAGATGGTGATTCATTCATTCATTGCTGATTAAAGATTAAACTCTTACGTACGTACAATTACCATATATGGAATCAAAACCATTTATTTAGTAAAAAAAAAAATAAAAATACAATATACTATTTTATTTTTATTTGATAACATTTTTGGCAAAAACTAAAAATAATTTTATTTTCAATTTTAACATTTTATACTTTTTTTTTTATATAAAAAATGTTGGTTTTCAAACTACTTTATCATGGGTATAAAAATTATCAATTCTTCTGTGATAAGATGTTTTTTTATCAGCATTTACAAGGATTCCGTAACTGCACATGATATTGATTCAACAAGTTAAATTTGTATACCATACCGTAAATGAATAAAATTGAAAAATAAATGAAATCATCAATCACGAAAAAGTTTGATAACGAGCACACACCGTCCAATGTTACTCATCATCACCTCTGCATTAATATTACGACTCAGACGGAAAATTCGTGTTGTTTCTCGTGCTCGAATCAAATTACCATGACGACCTCGATACATATCGGTGAAAAGGGGTTCCGAAGCACCGCGCTCGCCGCAGCATACATTCACCCACGAATCATAAATGTTCGAACTTTGAGGCACCGACCACATCACTTGCAATTGTAACGCCGACAACGCTTCCAACTCGTACGACAGTACGCCCACACTGCCACTGACGCTGTACTGTAACTTGTGTGCACCTATTAATCCGGTGGATCCATTTTCAACGATGAGCGGTGCTGCCGCTTTCACCGCACCTGATGTGATGTGCAATTGAGGACAAACCAGCCGTGAACCGCTGCCATTGGCGATGGCGATGGCGCAGCACCGAGATCCGGGCAATGTTTGTAGCAACTGCGACGCCAGGTGTGCAGCGTTCACAACACCCGGCACTACGGAACCGAATGAATTGTCATCGTTGGTGTCCACCCTCAGGTAAGTGCGTCTGAAACTCGGCTGACGGTTCAAGGCCTCCTTCAACTTGTGCATCGTTTACAAACGAAGTGCTCAGCGTTTGGCAATCTCGGCTCACCTGCGAATTGTGAACCTTTCAGATATCGGTATCAAGGAGTTGCCATGGTGACAAGGTCGGAAAGACTCATTTGAACGGGGACTGCGTGAAGCAAGAGGAAGCATGATTTGATTCAAGGTTGATTTCTATGTGTCATCGTTAGCAAATTTTATCATCAATGCTGCAGAAATATCATTAATAAGTTATAAAGTATATATAAGGAAAGGAAAGGAAGTGACTCATCTTTTATCCTCAAATTGAATCTCATACACTTTATCGGGATATTGATTGACAGTCTGTTTGGTTGTTGTTGTGCGAAAAACGGATGTTGGGTTTAAAATGAAATGAATTTGATTATAAAGTTTTAAAGCATGGACGACTGGTTTGTGGTGGTAAGTTGTAATTAATGTATTATTCCATTGATGAATAAACTCATCAAATACAAGTACGTGTATGTTTACGTTAAAAAGCCGCCAGCTGTTTTTATTTATTTCACAGACAAGATTAGAAAATTATTTAAAAATATGTTTTTGCATTTATAAAATCGGTTCATCTAGTATTTCAATGATCAAGGAAAAATATATTTCTATAGTTCTGATAGAACAAAGCAAACAGAGATGCAACATGCAAAACATGTGTGTTGTAAAGATAAGAACTAAGAAATGACATGTCCAGTAAATATATGAGTGACCAATTAGAATATTCTTTTCTTATGGCAGAATTTTACCTGTAATATAAAAAAATAAAAGAAATTTGCTCGTCAAGTATTTAATGAAACTTCTGTTAGCAAAACTAATGACGGATCATCTGATTGTCCATTATTTCTATTATTCTTGGTTGAATTTTGAAGTTCTTCTATGACTAATGGATTGGTGTAAATTGGAGTTATGAGTTTGGTTATCCTCTGAAATAATAATAATATTTAAAAAATAATTAAATAGTTAAAAAATAGTAATTCATTCATCAAAAACTGACCTCTTTAAAAGTACCAGGCAACCTTGACAATTGGATGATAATGTAAACAGGAATGCAGATCATGGACATAAGAGCTAAGAGCCAGCCAAACCCTACTGCCCATGCGGGATAAATGTATGTTTTATTGTAAGTTAATTTGTGAAAATTGAGTAGAGAAAAGACAAAAATTCCCTAATAAAAATAACATTCATAGGTATTAGTTTAAAATATAGAAACTAACAAATCAATGCTTACTCCACAAATTAATGGTGTTATATATTTCCAACATATTTTCATCCATGGATTAATTCGATATCCCACCATTTTTTCAATGTCATCATAGAATCTATCGGCGCCTAACAGTTTTTTAAGAAAATGTTTATATTCAGTTTATTATTCATTTAGAGTATATTGGAGTTATTTTATTTTACCATAGATCCATCCGATGGATATACTTTCGAAAAAGCAAAACCACAATAATGTCACTCCACTAGCCGAATAATAATCGAATATCTGAAACCAGTACATTCCACCTTCCATTACTAGTGGTATTCCAAACAGGAAAGTGACAAAAGAGACTGCTGCAATGAACCATTCTCTTCTGTGGCCTTTCCTCAAATAGCGAGGAAATAAATCTACAACTGATGTGATAAGACCTTCTAATTGTACAAACTATTACAATAAAAAACCAAGGAAATGTAAATACCAAACAGTTTAAAACTATAATTAACTTTTTTAAAGGAATAATGCAATGAAAATTCTATTTTCTTACATTTTGTAAAATGAAGTTCTTTTTTGAGGAAATGTGTAACCTCAAAATAATTTTTTAAAAGAAAGAAGAAAAAAATTTTTTTTTATTTTGCTCTAACCAGAATTGAAATATGAGTGACTTAATGAAAATTCATCTCCAATTAACCTTGGACTTACTGTCACATGCAGTTTCAGATATATTTGAAACTTTTATCTCGAGTCATAAATGTTAGAATAATTTTTTAAGTTCATTTGATCCAATCTACAATCATTTTTTACGAGGACCATTCTTTAGATTAGGTATTTAATAAATTCTTATTTTCATTGCACATTTATTCCTTAAAAGAAAAAGAATATGAAAATTGTTATTACTAATATCTTAGTACCTGACTGTCCAAACCCATAAATATAATCATAAGGAAAAAAGAACTGCCCACAATGGTGCCAAAGGTAACTGAGTTACTGCTTTTGGGTAAGCAATAAATACTAAACCAGGGCCTGAAATAATACAGATATTTCAATCTTTCTGGCATGAGTTAATAAATTAACATAAAAATAGCAATAATATTACCTGGAGCTGCGACTTGATCAATAGGAACATCCTGTTGTTTTGCCATAAATCCTAAAACGGAAAAAATGGCAAAACCTGAGTAAAAACTTGTGCAACTATTAACTGCTGCCAAACAGTAGACGTCCCTACAAAATAAATACAATGACGTCATTCGTCATATATGTTTTTTTAATATTTTGTATGATCGTACTCACCTATAGCAATTGTTATTAAAGTTGTTGTAACTTCCTAAAGCCGTCATTCCACCTAAAGCAACAGCATAGGAGAAAAATATCTGAGTGCCGGCATCAATCCATACCTAAGAAATGTTTAATCGATTAGGCAGAAGTATGAGTAAAGTTTTTTTAGAGCAGGCTTTTCTAAGCAAGTTTGCTATGCAAAAAAAGTTGTTATTAAAATTTACAAACCTGTGAATCTATCAACCGCGAGAAGTCTGGATACAAATAATAAACTATCCCGTCGTAAGCCCCATCTAAGGTGACACCCCGAATGAGCAGCGCTGTTATCATCAAATAAGGGAATGTCGTGGTAAAATAGACAACCTTAAAATAAAATACCCATTCGTTTATAAACTTTTAAAAATAAATTAAAAAAGTTTACTCACTTTTCCAGTTGATTTAATTCCTTTCCAAATACAAAAATAACAACCGACCCAAACAGCAATCAGGGTTCCAAATAACTCCCACCTCATGCCTCCTAAATCGTCTACTCCATTGGTAATCTTTAAAATTTTACGTCTGTAAAAATTTTATAAAACAATTTTTAAAAAACGCCTTTTTTTGTTTTATTTGGGACAGACTTACTCCCAAAATTCAACAACTGGATCGACACTCGTCTCGTTAGTTGCATTGTACTTAGTTTGTAAATTGAACTCAACACAACTGTCTAAGCACATGTAATTCGTTTTGTAATTTGATTCGAGTAGGATACATTTATAAATAAATCCAGGCTGGCTATTTGCACACACGCACAAAAAATAGACCGCATGTGTGTGCAAATAGCTGGCGTGCACAAGGCGCGCTATTTTCATACACGTATTAAAAAATCGATAATTGATATATTTTTGGAAATCCCTGAAATCCCTGAAATCAGTTAATCAGCCGCCAAATAATATGGCGTCTAAAATCGATTGATAATACATTTTTTTGCGTGTGTGCAAATAGCAGGCCTTATGCAAGCTAGCTTTACGTGAGTCTATTTTTTTTCCTCCGCGTGCGTAAATCCAGCCAAAATAAAATAATTTAAATACGGTACTTGTATTCCATGGATTTCCACAAGTTGTCCACGGTAATTCAGAAGACATAGAATAAAAAAGATACAACAAAGCCCACGCTAAGATTACGATGTAGTAAATGTTGAGCAGAAACTCAATAATAATTGTGCCATAACCAATCCCTATACACAAAATTTATTTTTTTTAATAAAAAAAAGCAAACACTATTGAATTTGCACACCTTTGAAGATGGGGCAAATATTCCAGGCACTAATCCCTCCTTGTGCCATAAATTGGCCCAATGCCACTTCGAGAAAAAAAACAGGTATTCCACCGGCAAATAAAAATATAAGGTATGGGACGAGAAATGCACCTAGTAATAAAAGACAAATTAAAGAGGAAGTAATTGAGCTAAGTGATTTTGTAGTTTGATTGAAGTTAAAGTCAAGGTTTTGTCGGCTAGTTAATAAGAAATGAACTTCCTGCATGAAACAATACACCAAAGTCGAAATGAAAAATATTACTCACCTCCACCGTTCTTGTAGCACAAATATGGAAATCTCCACACATTTCCCAAACCAACTGAAAAGCCAACGACCGAGAGAATAAATTCAGTTTGTCTAGCCCATGTTTCTCTTGGTCTGAAATTGTCTTTTGGAGATTCGCTTAACGATCCATTTGGCATTAATGTTATCTTTTCTGCTATCTTCGCCATAACTTCTATCTATTTGTTAACTTTTAGTCAATCTGAAAGTATATTTAAAAAAACAACCATAAAACAAAAAGTAAGAAACAAACTAACAGCGTTGCAGTGATTCAATTTGGCAACATATCCTCTTACTTCTGACACGATTAAAGAGAAATAAATGTGTGCACAAATCAAAAAATATAAAACATCGCCGTTTTTCCTGTATTTAAAAGCTGTGTCGTGTTTACTTACTAGTTTGAGTGAGCGCAAAATAGACTTGAACCGGTGCAGCTATGTCTAAAAAAAGAGAGAGAGTGGAAACTCCTATCTAATTTATTTGGCTACTGGGCGAGCCGACGATTGGTTGCGTTTCACTTGGCATGATTCTTTTTATACTTACATAAAACTCCGGTGCTTCGCAACACATTGATCCAATTGATGAAAAAAACTTAGATAATCCCGGATGCCAAGCTATGCTCTGATCATCATACTTATTTTCTCGTAAATTAAATACCTCTTGATTACATTTTTTATCTTAGGAACAGATTTATACATAAAATATAAAAAAAACATCTAAAACGTTCAAAAAACGTCAATAAAACGTGCCATTACATAACATAAATAAAATTTAAAATTAAAAAAATTCAATTTTTTAACTACCATTATACAGTCCCTATCCCAATTTAATCACAGTGTTTTCAACCATCGAAGATCTCATCAGCAGACCCAACTGTCTGGAACACTAGCAACAAACAGAGAATGCTAACAGTAATCAAAACATGAACATATATATCCTGTAAGAAGGAAAAACGTCTGTGGTATTATGCACAGTTAATGAATACATCAATTAGTGTACCAAACGTTCTCACTGCTTCATCCATTGTAATAAGTCAGTAATGAAAACAATGGAAATTCTAAATCAAAAAACACTTAATGTGAAACAAAATGGGAACTCCTAAACTAACCTATCATGCATTTCTGCATATTAATCATGGCCACTGAGTGCATTTTATGCACAAACAGTCTTTGCAATTACAGCTCGGTACCAGCTGGTTTTAAAATATAAAATATAA